>JAYKAV010002799.1:2890546-3027149 GCA_035582835.1 Phoebastria nigripes
GCGGGCAGACGCCCCAGGGCCGGGGGGCGGCCCGGCACCGGCCGGGAGCAGCGGTTCACCGAAATCCGCTTTCCTGAGTAAGTTCCCGCAGAGCCCGGCCCGGCCGAGGCCCCGCGCCGCCGCCCCCCCCACAGCGGGCTGCTCCAGCCGCGCCGGGGAGCGGAGGGCGGGAGCGGAGTCAYGCGAAGCCGCAGCGAGCGGGCGTGCCGCCACCGCCCGCGCCGCTACCGCGCGCTGCGAGATCGGGACCGAGCGGCGGGGTGGGTGCTCTGGGCGTTGGTGCGAGCGCGCCTTTGCTCGGCGCCGGCACGGAGCGCACGTGCGCGCCCACGCGCATCGGAGGCGTGGGCGCGGGCGCGTGTCTGTCTTGTATTCCCTACCTCCAGCGGATGGATTTCCCCAAATACCCTGAAGTCAAGAAAATAAAATAATTTTTTTTAAATGCACATCCTGATGGACTTGGCTAGGCAGTGTGAAATCTGTACTCCCCCTGAAATACTGCAACTGCCATAAATAAAAGTTTTGATCACCAGCAGGCTAGGACCCGGGCACAACTCTTCTGGCAGCAGATCTTTTTCCAAGTTCTGTCCTCTGCGCTGTTTTAGCAGAACCTTTTCCGAGCTTTTCTCAGCCACAGGCTCTAAGGGCTCTGGTGTGTCCGCCTCCCCTGCCCCGCGTCTGGTGGGGTGGCAGCATGGAAAGGAAAAGCCAAGCCCTTTCTATTCAGCAAAAGCAAAGAACAAGGGGGCCTTCTGAAAAGCATCTACAGAAAGTCATCACATGGAGTGCCTGCTCTTTTGGAAATACCTCGCAGTGGAGCTGAAAGTGCTGCCTACGGTCAACGTTAGCTAACGTTTTCCTTTGTAAGGCCCTTTTTTCAGTAGTTTGCAAAGCTAAATTAAATTACCCACACTGAAATTTTCCATGCTAAGTATCTGCCTCTGATTGACTTAGTTTTTTGGGCTGGGAAAAGATACTGAAGTAAAGGAAAAAGAAACTGATTAGGAAAGACAATGCTGCTCATGGAAAGAATGGGATTGAAAAAAAAAAAAWATTTTCATGTGAGAATTTTCATTCTACTTAAAAAAAATAAGGAATTTACAGACCAAAAACTACACTGAATAATGGCCACTGGAGGTGGCAAAACCAAACCCTCGTGAGCTGGGCCGTACCGGTTTGTGGAGCTTGGGACGGGCTTCTGAAGGTGCACCCATTCCACACCGCCTGCACCAGCCGGTCAGCGTGTGGCTGATGGCCTCACTTCCTGCACACTCGTCAGATCTTTCTCTGCAGATGGAAGTAGACATTTCATCCTGGGCTTTGCCATGAACTCATCTCTGTGTTATCTGAATACCTCAGAACATTAATGAGTGCATCGTCATCACTCATGAGTGGAAGATGCAGATAACGACTGCCTGTGAAAGCCTGGCTGAAGTAACTCACCTGGTGCCATCAGGCAGTTGTAGCTAATGGAGGGACATGCTTCATTTTTCAAGGAGCTTCTCAGCTGCTTTTCAGTCATCTGTCCACTTTCTGCAAACTGCCTCAACCTGCTCCTCACAACTTCTGCAATAAATGAAAGAGTTTTAACAACATGAACGCCCTGCATCACCCAGCCCTGATTCTTTAGAGCGGATGTCCAGGCTGTGTACTGAACTCCGCAGGAGGCCTATATAAAAACAGTATGATTGCTAATATAAGTAGTTCATACAATGCGTATATCCTTAAGGAGCTCAGTAAAAGCTACTCCAGGGCAAACTTAATCTGACATTTCCTAAGTCCTTCCCTTTGTAACCTGGACATATTTAGATATATTTTATATGTGTTGTATATGTTTGTATATGTTACATCCAAAAATCAGGTTTGTCTGATCATAGCAGAGGAGCCAAGGATCGAATGGCACCTCACAAACCAAAGCTGAAGAACACCGGCAGAGCTCTGGGTAGGACAGCCTGCAACTCGTGCTGTTCTTGCTGTGCCTGTTACAGGACTATCAGACTTCGGATGTTAGACTGGTCGATGTGGCACTTCAAAAAGCAGCGCATTCAGACAACAAGATAACAACAACAAAAAGGTGACTTAGACTGTCTATCTGAGAGGAGCAAGGGTTGAAATCCACAGCTGGGACAAACATTTGCTGCAGTCTAAGTTGATGGTGTGGGCTGCAGTTTTGTAGACCAGGTCTGTGTGTAAGTGCAGTAAACCACAGATTCTTTCTCCAACCACTTCTCTCTCATCTTTCATACCATGCGTAATCCTACAAACCACACAGGTTTACAGAGTGTTCTTCTAGACGGCCTCAGTTTTAAGAAGGAATTGCTATTCTGTGATCAAACTTGCTTTACAAACAATACCTCTTGACCACAGAACTTGTGCCCTTGCGGAGAGGCACAGTACCTGCCTGCAGCTTTACAGCACGGCTCAGAGACCCACTGCTGGCCGTGCACTCCTGCAAGTGCTACTAGCTCTCAGCTTTTAGCAGGTGAGATAAAAAAACAAGACAACAAAAATGAATCATTAGAGGAACTTACTGAAAATACGACAGCCAGTGGTCTAAAGGAGTATACTTGTCAGAGCACAGCTTTTAAAAGAAACATTTTCAGATACATTTGAGTAGTTTAGTCCTGTGCTGGGTTAACTGCTTTAGTAGGAGGCAAAACTTTCCTTCTGCCCATCTAGTAACATCTCTTGCAACACTTTAATCTCCAAGGAGAGTTGTTTGATCTGAAACCTTGAGCTCTGTGGGCTCTCGACTGCTAAACTAGCTCCTGACTTTGGCAGCTGAAAGTATAAATCAGTGCCATTAAACATTCATATCAGAGCGATGTTTCCTGATTAAATTCATTTATTGCAAGTTTTTGGACCCAACCGATGCAGCAGCTTGGGAACACATCCAAACTCCATCAACTGTATATTCATCTACCTCTGGAGGATTATACTAAGAAAGGTTTTTGCTGAATCATTTGGCCCTGTTGCTAGGGACAACAATAAACCAGAACACTTAAATTATTTGGATGGACTTTGTGAACACTTAGGGAGAGTTTTTAAAACTTTGCCTATGTGCTAAAAGTACAAAGAGGTCCAATGTCTACCCCGTTACACCCCGCACTTGTGAAGAGCAGGCACTGGGCTATCTACACAACCCAGCCGAGCACAAACTTTAGGGGCTGAGGACACCAAGAAGCAGAGCGGCTTGGTCTGAAGTCAGAGCCGTCCTCCCCCTCAGGCCGGCCAGCCTCGTGGACTCTGCTCTGGGTTTAGGCTGCTCTTCCTTACCTGGGCCACTCCTGACAACAACCCACGGCAGCAATCACTTGCAGGCTGCAGCAGCCATCCCGGGGAGAGAGGGCTCCTGCGGCTTCTGCTGCGCAGCTGGTGGCACCGCTGCTTCCTCGGGCGCAGCTCTGGGGCGCTTCTGGAGCTCCCCACGTCCAGCCCTGCTCCGGGGGACAGGAAGGCTCTTTGGTTTCCATCTGTGGTTCTGAAACTTTCAGTCAAATCCTTTGACTAACGCCTTTTTCATCTTCTCCAAAGATTAGGTGTAACTTGCAAGATGAGAATTTAAAGCTTTTGTTTCCTTCACAAGCATATATAGGTTCAGAGGTGTGTCTTTTTACCTGTTTTGAGGGAATGCCAAGGGCATTTTAACTTCTTACCTGTTTATTATTTCCTGTTTAGTCAGTCCTTTAGATAATACTGGATGATCCCCCCCCCATGGCAGGGGGCTTGGACTAGATGACCTTTAAAAGGTCCCTTCCAATCCAAACTATTCTATGATTCTATGATATTCAGATGGTACAGATATTAATCTCTACTATATTCTGGCTGTAGTAAGTTTAAAATCAGTGGAGTTGAGCATGAATTAAATTGCTCCCATACACTATGAGCGGTGAATTTGGATAATATCTTAAACATGAAGCTGGGTTGTGAAAAAAATATTTAAGCATTTTGAATAGCACAACAAATGCAAAGTCTTACCATACTCAGTAAAATGCATTTCTTTATTTTCAGGGTTATTGGTGGCATTATATAAAGTTTGAATGGGTTTAGATTTATTTAGATATAATTATGATCGTATTCATATATTGATAGTGCAAGGAAAACAAGCAGTGGTTATAGGTCCCATCATCTTTCCTTATATTCACCCTTCCCCCCCCMAAAAAAGACAAGATTTCAAAGGAGATGAAAAATTGCCATTTTGAGGATGACACTATCTTACAATGCCACTTATACACAAAATGCCACAAGGATCACCTAATATCCTAAACATCATATTCTATACTAGGAATATGATGGATGTTTAAAAAAAAAAAACTTCAGCTGTGCAAATTTGGAAGAATAACTGCAATACTGCTGAAGACTCGACAATCTCCTTCCTGTTATTCTGCTTATTTCCTTTCCACCTATGCAGCAAACAGCTTCTCCTTACACAAAACCATCCTCAGAATTTCTGCATCACATGACCATCAGTAAGTTTAACTTTCTGGCAATACTCATCACTAAGTCCTTCCCCTCCGGTTCAGAAATTACTCACATTCATTTCCTGGCGGGAGGTGCCTGGAGCAGGAGGTGGTTTGAGGCTCGCGAGGAGCAGCTGTTGGGTGTTTACACTGTTGGCACAAGGATGTTCTTTAAAACTTGTGCTACAGCCCCGGAGAAACCACGTTGCCTGCACATTGCAGCTGGGGAGCAGCCTGGTCTCCACATCTCTGTCTGATGCTCTCACCCCTGGCCCTAACTGCTCATCTGCCGGTTGTGGACAATCCCACTGTGTAGCAGTGTCCGGTGTGCATGCACCACTTACCTGTTTTCCTATTTTTTTCTAATCAGGAAGGAGCTTTTATGGAATATCACTTCCTGTGATGTGCCTGTTGGTAGAAAAAATAACACCTAAATGGGAGCTTTTTACTAGCAAGGTAAAAAGTTACCTCCCAGCCAAAATTATTTGTATTTAATTTGAAATGTAGTTGGTTTTAGAGCACCTTGGGTAATGTAAGCTCATTAAATGTCTCTTAGAAACCCAGCTAAATTACTTTCTAAAGTTAAATAAATTTCACTATTCATACTATTTATAAACGTTCAAATAAAAATTGGATGAGCAACTCGGGTAATTGATTTTGTGCCACACTCTCACACGCACTTGCATCAGGTTGGATCATTGGGGCAGTACTAGACAAAGTGATGTGACTTTTCCTAGATCATACAAAACCCCTGCTAGCCAGGGAATCACCCCCTGTGAGTCAGTGGCCGTGTGGGGACTGAGCTCTGCGTTCTGCGCCCCAGATCGTAAACTCTCATCATCCGTCTCCCCAGCTCGGGCACCACGACTCGGCTTCCAGCGCACGTGAATTCTGCTCTTCCCTTACTCCGAATAAACAACTTTTCACTTTGGGCCTCTGAATAATCCTTCTGGAGTCGGTGGGAATACTTGACTGCTTAAAGTTTTATTGCCTGCTTAAATACTTTGTTGCTCAGGGCCTAAATTATGACTGAACGTAAATGATTAGATGAGTGTTTATTCTCTTTTTTCAAGCTTCACACTGAATAAGGAATTACACCAACTGTACTCGCATGAAAGCGGGAGTTTATCTCAATTTTTTCATTTCGAAATTGTGCTGGTTTTGGCTGGGGTAGAGTTAATTTTCTTCACAGTAGCTAGTTTGGGGCTATGTTTTGGATTTGTGCTGGAAACAGTGTTGATCATACAGAGATGTTTTCATTACTGCTGAGCAGTGCTCACACAGAGTCAAGGCCTTTGCTGCTCCTCACCCCACCCCACCAGCGAGGAGGCTGGGGGTGCATGAGAAGCTGGGAGGGGACACGGCCGGGACAGCTGACCCCAACTGACCATAGGGATATTCCATACCATATGGTGTCATGCTCAGCATATAAAGCTGGGGGAAGAAGAAGGAAGGGGGGGACGTTTGGAGTGATGGCGTTTGTCTTCCCAAGTCACCGTTACGCGTGATGGAGCCCTGCTTGCCTGGAGATGGCTGAACGCCTGCCTGCTGATGGGAAGTAGTGAATGAATTCCTTGTTTTGCTCTGCTTGAGTGCGCGGCTTTTGCTTTATCTATTAAACTGTCTTTATCTCAACCCATGAGTTTTCTCACTTTTACCTTTCTGATTCTCTCCCCCAATGAGTGAGCGAGCACCTCTGTGGGGCTTAGCTGCTGGCTGGGGTTAAACCATGACAAAATTCAAGTATTGAATGCAGAAAAACTCACAAGGGTGAAAATAATTAGTGCTCTCCTGACTGAACCATTCTGACTTTCTCTGTAATCCTTTTATTTATGGTTTTAATGATGAATAAATTCTTATTGTAAATATTTAATCATGAAGAGTGGTTAAGCAGGACTTATGTGAAGAATGGGTCTCGCACAGATCTGCCAATATGGCTGAAAACTTGCCCGTTCCTCCCCACAGCAGCGCCCGACATCCACCCTCGGGCAGCGCTGGGAAGTGCCGACACTGGATTCACAAGGTCTCGGACASTCTCCAGATTCCTCCTGGTTTTACCCAGTGATCTCCATACTGGTCCAGTAACTCTGGCATGACATAAGGACAGCTTGTGTTATGCTAAGGTGTATCTTCTGAAAAATACCTAGTTGTCATCTGGAAATACCATGAGCAGGAAAAATCAGCACTGCCACTTGTGCCAGTGGCTATTTACACCCTCCAGTAAAAAGCAGTGCTTAGTTTTTCCTTTAAAGAAGCCTGAATTCAGCTTCCAGCCACTCAGCCTCCTTACAGCTTTCTCTGCTAGCTTAAGGAACTGATCAATACCTTGTGTTTCCTCCCAGAAAACTACTTATATTTTGTAATGCAATTGTCTTTCAGTGTTTTGGGTAAGCCAAACAGACTTGAGTTGTTTTGTTTCTGACTGTGAGGTATATTAATACTAACCCCCCAGAAGCATTAAAGGTAGCTTTTCGTCACTCTCTGTTTTTCAATCACTCTTGTGGACACCAAAGCTCTGCACAATATATTAGAATCAATCACATCAATACAATACACATTAGTAGAATCTCTATTATTGCCAAACCAGCCTTAGATACTCAGGCAACCAGCTGTAGGGCCTGCAGCAGTGTGACAGTGCCAGCACCATTACTGTGCATTTCTTCCTCGCTACATTCTCCCTAACACCGTTCGTAATATTTCTACAATATATGGCATACATTGCTACAGAAGTGCGTAAGATACTGGTTCAGACAAACTGAACCAAAAAGTCATTGCGGCATTCAGAAATACTTATTGGGATCCCAATATTCACACTCACTGCTGGCTTTTTGAGGCACGCTGCTAAATCCTGTAGTCTTTACTCGTGCAATCTGAGCATTTGTTCAGGTCTGAATTTGAACTTCTGATGTGGTTTGTGCTAAGGCACAGGGCAGTTAATATTAGCTTTGCAGATTTCTAATCAGATGAAAACCTGGCCTGTTGTTTACAACAGAATAAGGAAATGCCCTCTAGCAGCAATAGACTGCCATCAGCTGCAGAAAGTGCTTCTGGAATTGTTGATAAATAGTGGGGGGAAAAAGGTCCATGCAAAGTCCATAGACTACATGCTAAGGTCTCCTGGGCTTGGGGAGCAATACCTGACTAAGAAATGAACACTGAACATATCTTCCCAATCCGCTGCAAACTATTGTCTGTGATAAAATACCTACTTGGAACGATAGAATTTCACCTACGAAATACACAGAGAAATCCAAGTATTCTTCACTGAGAACTGGATTTGCCTCTACATTGCTTTGAGTCACTTCTTAACTGTGTTAAAATTGTGCCAAATAAAAGAATTCTGGAGAAGAAAGCTGCAGAGCGATTTTGACACACCAAACCCAACCGTGCTCTCCCGCTAAGTGAACCTCAAAACTCAAAGAAAAGTTTTAACATACAGAATCATAGAATAGTTTGGGTTGGACGGACTTTAAAGGTCCTCTAGTCCAACACCCCCGTATACTCGCCTAATCTCCCTGGTGCAAAAGGTGCTGCCGTGGCAAGACTGCAAAGATGGGAGCACCTTTACGGCGCTCCACAGAGCGCGATGGCCCGGGGGAAGCGCTGGCGGCCCCGGGGGAGCGCTGGGGGCCCCCGGGCAGCGCTGGGGGCCCCGGGGGAGCGCTGGGGAGCCCCCCTCCTCCCCCGGGCGGTGTTTCGGGGGGATCTCGTTCTTCAGCGTTGGTACCCGAGCCCGTCCCCAGCGAGGCCCGGCAGTGCCTGGGAGCCGCCGGCAGATGGACCCCCACGCTGCTGCATCCCGGCACGGCCGCCCCCGCGGGACCGGCCGCCCCCGCCCCACGGGCGATCGCGGGCCTGCCGGGTACCGCTGCAAACTGCGGGGATGGGCGGAAGCAACGGCAGCGATGCCATGCAGCAGCAGCATAACCTGGTATGCTCAGACCCCTGGGTTTGTGTTCGCAGAGCTTTCTAAAAACACGCATTATTAAACTTGTAGCCTAGCTAGTAGGCAATAATTAGCTTCGAAAGCTAATGATAAATAGCAATGAGTATAACATAATAAAGGTGTTCTGTCATTTTCTGTTTCAAAGTCGTCATAATGTCAGCACTGTTGTAGACCAATATTACATCAATTCTGCAAACATTTCCGGACTGATCAGCTAATCAGGTAATCGTTTATGATACCGTATTACCTTTCTGCAGTGATATAGGGGGACCCATTTCTAGCTGAGACTGCTAAATTCATACACAGCATTTGAGAGATCTGTATACATCACATTAGTCCTTGTCTTTAAGGCCAAACCACTAAAAGCTATTAAAGTCTACCACTAAAATAAAAACAAACCAACCAAAAGAGAATATGCTGCTGAAACAGCCAAGTAAGAAACGAGGATGCGAGAGTTTGGGTGAGTGAACCTTATCTGCTTGGGCAACGGAGAGGGATGTGTAGTGTAAAACAGGTCTTGATTTACTAAGCGAGGAGGTGTCAGTACGCAGAGAGCCAGTGCTGCGGTTGGAGAGGACGCCCTGTGTTTTCCCCACATAACAAAGAGGCTGACCCCTGCTTTAGGTCCTTCCCTGCAGAGCCGTGGCCGCTGCYTCAGCCATGCAATCCCTGCCTGGGGAGTGATCTCTGTCTCTGTGTTTATAAAGCCAAGGGTAAGCAGGCATGATCGCGGCAGGATGCAAAGCGCCATAAGCAGCCATCTATTTCCAGCACCAAACAATCATTGTCAATAACCCCACTATAAATGTCAGCCTCAGACATGGTGTCAATAACTTATTGTGTAAGGATAATGCCTGGTCTTGGTAAAGGCCAGTGTAAAGACCAGTTTGCTAGCCGGCATTGTGTGATTACAATTACTGAGGGGGTTTCATATATAGGGTCAATCATTTGATGGATGGAAGCTGGTGTATTTAGGTGAGATTATTACCGTGTTGCTGAATAGCGGCGTTTGGACTTGTTCAGAGCAGCATTTCTCAGATATCAGGCTCCTCTCTGGGGAGGCTGTGACCTCTGAGGGACGCAGAAACTGGTCTAGAGAAAATGGGAGGAAAAATATTTGCTGCTCCCTGCAAGTTCATTTAAATTGAAGACTCAGCAAAAGAACACTTAATAGATGTTTCTTGCTTTTGATGATTTAACTAAAGCTGACCCAGCACAAGAGGATAATCAACACATTCTGCCCTGTTTGCTACAGTCAGTAAAGATGCAGAATATTAAAAATAAAATGAAGTTGCTAGAGAAATTACATACCTATCATCAATGTCTGTACATGACTTAAACCCATACAGGAGTGTATTAAGCTCTTCAGAGACAAAGTCTCTGCACAATGACAGTGCAAACACCCAGTTAAATAACTTATGTGTCAACATGCTATTTTATTTCTAAATGTATTCTACAATATACATGTGTGAAAATAGAAGCTTTTGAATGGCACAAGCCAATTCAATTTGACAAAAGTTCTGAAAAAGGATTTTATTCAGATTTATGATCAACATCTGCATGGTTCATAAAAATGCAATTTTCCCTTTCTGTCTATATGTACTCATGCTTGTATTGAACATTTCTATATTGTAATATATGGCCATATTAAAATGGAGTGATAGCAAAAGCAGGTTTTAAGGAACAGCAGCTCTAAAAATCATGCTTTGTGCTTGCAGTAGGATGACACTATTAGACATTATAAAATAAAACCTCAATAACATAATGTAATATTAGAAAAGACCCCCCCTTTTTTAAAGCAGACACTAAAAAGTAAGACAGTTCAAAGTTTGCCTGTATCTTAAAACAGTCACTGTCTGGATCTGTTCTAGAAGGGCCAAAGCAATCAAACTGCCACAATCTAGTTTAGGAGGCAATGTGCACATAAATTATTCAGCATTGTAAAATCTAAAAATCAATGCTTTACACTGCGTAATCCAGCTTAATGTAACAACCAGAAAACCAATTTATGAGCAATTTTAGATTAGGTTTTCCCACAAAACCTCAAGAACTGCAATTGCAACACGGAACAGGAGGAACAAGCCTTTGCCTCTCCTATGTTACGCACATATACCATTTTGTAGGATACATGCTGGGTTGACAGCAAACACTGTGACTCTCAGTGCTGGCTACATCCTAACCCTCCTCCCCCTTGCAGTATAATTAATAAGGAGCTCTACATAAAATGCTGACATGAGTCCTTTAAAATGTTCTTACTCCCTGAAGTAGTAGTACTGTTGCTGCTCGAACCCTCACATACCTCACTGTCATTTCTAAATCTTAGTGGGATGAATCACAAAAAGGGAGAAGCAGTATACCATGTCTGCAAACTCCAACCTGTACAATTTACTGACAGCTGCATCACTGCAATCAATGTACATAGTAGCTATACACAAACAAACAGACAATAATAGTAAATTCATCTGTATTCCCTCCAGTACCAAGCATACTATCAGGGCTTAAATAATTAATACTCTGGCTTATGATGTACCTTTCACCCCTGGATCTCAAAGCACTTTGCAGTGTGTGGGGATGGATTTTTATTTTGCTGGAGTAAATAGGGTAGAGAAAGATTAACTGATTGACCAAGGTCATGCTGCGTTAACATTTTATTCCTGCTCTACCATTTAACTGGATAGCTGCTGTGACCTTGTAAAGCTAGAAGGCGGCTGCATTTTAAAGCTAACAATGTAAAGATAATCTCCCTTAAAGTGTACCATATGTTTGTGATTAGGCAAAACAAAAAGCTTCAGAAGAGTTGCTGGTCCTGCGAGTGGTCACAGTGTTCTCCGGGGTATAATAGCTGGAATTTTCAGCGTAGCCTGAGAGAAGTAGATGCAAAGCTCCCCCTCTGTTTCAAGGAAAGATACTCAGCATCCCTGGGCTCTGCTGAAAAATCAAGCTTGTACACCTATGAAAGTTTCCCAATTAGAAAAACTGGAGTGATCAGGTGAGATCATGGAGGGTATGCCAGTCCATTCCCATGGAAGTTTTGATCCAGGGAGCTCTAGATGCCACCACAAAGCCGTAAATCAAATATCTTAGCAATGGACACTGCTCTGCGTGGGGGAAGCCATTTGGGATATAGCTGTTAAAGCCAGGCTGACCACCTAATATGTCAGTAAAAGACAAAATGGACTAGTAGATTAAAAAAAAAAGGCTTATCGCCACAAAGGTACTTAGGAACAAATGTGTTCTGCACTGCCTGGCTCTGGGCTCTGAACACGTGTCCACTCCTTCCGCTGAGCCATGCCCTCGCCAGCTCTGATTCCCCTTACAACAACAGCGTGGGCGGATGGCTGCTCTCAGCAGTGTCTCCTTCAGGCCACTCTGTTCATTTTGTCCCATCAGCGCTCACAAGGGCACCTGGGGTGCATGCCCTGGACCACCCCGCGGCACAGGAACAGCAGCTCGTGCCTTCCCCCAAACGGGGGAACTGCAGCGTGCTGGGAGCCACCGCACTCTCCTCCTGCACAGCCCAGCGCTGTTGCCAGAGCCAGCCCAACGCATCCCAGTGTTTTAGCTAGGCTGACATCCTCTTGCAAAGCAGATAAACTCAACTTATTGCCCATGATTTTTCAAGGGGATGAGGATGTTGTAATGTTTAACTGTCTTTTCCTGTTTCCTAAACTGATTCTGCAAAGCCATGCCAGCCTCAAACACCGACCAGACAAACTCAGACGAGAGCAATGGGCTGCAGAAAAGGAGCCACTTGACTTGGCAGGGAAAGAAAACAATCTTTTTTCTCTGCGCGGCTCCCCCAGAAGTGAGTCAGTAGGCCTGACGAACAGAAACACAAGTTGCCATAGAAACTCGCATGCCTTCCACCAGGAGGAGAAGAAAATGTAGGCCAATATTTCTGCTTAGCTGGCTCTTGTTCTTGCTGTGCTCCTCAGCCTGCCTGCATCCCAGGGCCGTATGAGCAACTTGCATTTATTTTGCCCCCAACTGAGAAACGCCCCTGCTCCCACTGCCTTGGGAAGCTGCAGCTTCGTGCGTGCACACACGCGTGCGCACTGCCGCACACGGACACACGCAGGGACAGGGACACACATGTCAGCTGAGCCAGCACTAAGGCTGTTGCTGGGTGACTACGAATGAGGAGCCCTGCTGCCTGCGGCAGGCGATGGGGAGGGCAGTGTGGGCAGGGGCTGGGCAGTGTCCGCGGCACCGGCAGCGCAAACCAGCCCCAAACAACAGCATCCCTTCATGGTGTTCACACTGCGCGCGTGGCAGGGAGGACTGAAAGAAGAGTAAGAGTAATGGGTTTGAAAGGAAATGTTTGTCCTGGATTATTCCAGCCACCTTTGATTTAAATAAACTCCTTTCCTCCATACTGTAGGTTTCTCATCTGTAAAACAAGGGTGAGCCCTCAGTGGGGTGGAAGCGTGCGGGGGTCATTGATGTATGTAAAGCCCTCTGCAATGCTCTGAGGGAAGGGGTTACATGACGTGTACGAACACAGATGTACGCCTGAGCTGCTGCTCCTTGCTCACCCACACGTGTTTTCCATCGAAGCAACCCCAGTAGGTAACACTAGAACTAATAATTACAAAACCCGATGGATCGTGCTGGTAGCTCTGAAAGCTGAAGAGCCAGGAGCTGGCCGAATGAGAAGATGTGCTCTCCTCATGTGGGCTGTCACCTAGAAAAAAACACAAGTGTCTTTGCGAACGCTTTTTACAGTTGAATAGAAATGATCACTGCTGAACTATCCTTTGGTCTGTTTTGTTCCCTGAGTGTATGTTATTGTTGGTTTTTACTTTTAAATGTACACCCAGGACAAGTTGCTTTACTTCTTTTCTTGCTCCTGTTCTTGCAGATTACATAAAGGACAAATGGCCTACTATATAGTCAGTGGGCTGTTATGCTTTAACTGGACTATAAATAAAAACAATCTATCAAAGGGAAGAAAGGCCACTTTCCCCCTATTTTTACCTGTAATCTTTTGTGACTCACTTCTAAGGAAAAAAAAAAAACAAACAGAAAAGACATTTGAAATTTGGCATTTGGGCACAGACCAGTGTACGGCCCAGACCAGTGTAAAGCCCAGTACACAGCTTTTGCCCGCTAGATATGATCACCTGCCGGGTTCTCGGAGCTCATGATAACACAGCTCTGAGATGACAGACAGCTGACCTGATGCCAGTCCTGTGCCCACGAGCACTGGCTCCATCAGCGACAGTTAAAGGAAAGTGATCAAAATGATGGAGAGAGCACGTTTCTCCAGAGTAGGGCATATCACCCAGCCACCAAAAGTAGAGAGAGGATATTTTTCAGTTCAGTTCAATAGTCTCCAGAAAACATATGATCAGGTGCATAATTTAAAAAGCTGCACATTTTTAATGAACTGACTCAGGATCTTGACAGCTGGAGAGACAGGTGGCGGATGGTAACACCTCTCCCTCTAAAAGGTCTTTTTGGTTTGGGGGGAGGAGGGGAGCACCTTAATCTGTAAGTGATCTATGTCATTTGAGTGGTGATGTGACTGTTGGGTTTAATATGATTTTCAAATCCCTCCAAGTAAAGACAGCTTAATGTAATTATCTACTGATTGTGAATGAAGAAATGCCCATAAAAACCAAATTCCTACAACACCTTTACTTCAAAACATTCTATTAGGAGAAGTTTTCTTTTTGCTGTAAAATAATGAGTGAAAGAAGAATAAAGAACTAATGGGACTGTTTTATTCTTTAAAAAATAGTAGTCTGCAATGGTACAGAGCCCTCCTACTGCAATGAGAGCTACGTAAAATGATGGTTGCATGGATTCGATTCTTGATAAGGGTGTAAACCAAAGCAACGTTCTTATAATGATGCTGGAGTTACTGCCTTGGAAAGAACCCAGCGGTTCTCACTTCCAAATGTACTTTGCTCATCCCCTGTAACTGATCCACTTTGAGTACTCACTGCACTATAAAAATGGTAAAATTCATTTTTAAATGTAAAGATGCAAGTCAAGTGCAAACATTGCCACTAGCATGGCAATTGGTAACTGCTTCACCCCAACAAAAAGATTGCCATGGCTTGACAGTACAAGCACAGGCGTAAGTTGCATTTACCCAGGAGATTTTGTCAGCATTGCTTTTGAGTGTAGATTTCACATTAAGTACAGCATCAAAGGCCACTTTATAGCAGCATAACTGCACATACACAGAACTCCCTGGCTTAAAAATCCGACTAGTACATCACATCATACTTGATGTTCCTCTGCTGGCAAAAGCAGGCAGTTCAGCCACGCTTCTCCCTGGCTTGCCTGCCCGGCTTCAGCAGCCCTGCTGCCCCTCGTACCCTAGGCAGTCCCCCAAGAGCTGGCAGCATGTCTGCAGAGCTCTGCAGGGTTCATTCCTGCATTTGCTGTGGCCTTGGGAAAGGTACTTCTCACCCTTCTCTGTTTACCCTGCCACCATTTGTTTTGGTGCTCTTTGTTTTTTTCTATCCCGAATGCTGGTTTTCTGTGACAAGATCTGCCTGTTTCAGTGGTACCCACGCTAATGCCCCCCCCCCTTTTTAATAGTTACTGTAATATAAATAGTTAATAATCACTGTTTGTTTTAGATATCTGCTTTGGGAGTGGAAGAGTCAGAAAACTTATTTTAGAGATAACAATCACTGTACAGGTTTAACAAAAGTAGAACAAAATTCAAGAGAAACTTTGCAACGTTTTCACTGGGGAAGCAAGAGTCTAATTCTGTGGCTGCCACTCTGCTGGATTCAGTATGTGGGACACTTCCCTCTGGGAAGGAAAAAGTAAGATAACGTAGAGTTAAAAAAATAGAAGTTCTAAGCTTACTACAAGATGAGAACTTAAGAATATGTTAAAACTCAACGATAGTTTGTAGAGGGAAGTTGTTTAAAGGTGTAAAATGTCAATATTGAAGAACAAGTTTCTTCCAGTCTATATTGTCCTGTTAAATAATTTTCAAATGTCAGGAAGTTTGATAAAGTAAGTGTAAATGCAGTATGAACTAAAGCATGTTGTAACATTCTCAGGCTGGACATTTGCCAGTTCCCATTCCTTCTTCTCTGTGCGCTACAGCAGCTATTTCAGTGCCTGAGCTCTGTGCACTGGAGTACCAAGTCCTGCATGTCAAAGTGATGCCACCAYGTCATGTTTTCCCAGCAGCAATGCTGGCTTCCGCTTCCTGGTAGAGGGAAGCAGCTCACGGTCCTTCTCAGGCTGCTCCTCACTCCGCTTGAGAAGTTGGTTCAACCAAACCTGCCCTCCTGCCCAGCAGCTACTGCTGATGAGGTAGCATGAATCAGCTGAATTCTTTTGACCTAAAAAGGTCAAAATTTTGCAAATGTAAAACCTAATCCTGTAAACAGCCATGCGTAGCAATTTGCTGCCCCAGTTCATTTCAAGGGGCAACTCACATGTGACTTTAGTCCCTTACATGTAACTTGGCTGAAATCATACTGACATTTCAACCTTAAAAATGGAGTTTGCCATTTGGAAAGTATCATTAAATCTTTAGAAATATAAAAATAGTGCAGAATTACAACTGGAAAATCCTTCATTCAAAAAGAAAGCAAATCTTCCTCTTCACAGTTCTAAAAAAAGAAGGAGGAATATGATCCCTTTGATAACGTAGGTTCCAGCCGAGCAAGGTGCCTTCATTTCAAGCACAGGACTACGATCTTGAGGTCAGTGGCAATGCTAAAGCTGAGTCCATGCTTACTTGCTAAGCTGAAGCAGATCTTGACTATTTTATTGCTTCCCAACATCTTCCAAGAAAAAAAAGAAAAGTTTAAGGTACTTCTCACCAAAATAACCTATGAAGTCCAAAGATTTAAGTTCGGCTAGAAGATTTAAGTCTTTGTTACAGGAGATGTATAAAGTAACTAATGCTATTCAAGCAAACACACTAGGTTTGTGTTTACATTGAAAGGAATAGTATAAAAGAAGAACCAGAGAGGAAATTTTCTGTTTAAGAATAAGTAACAGGTAACCAGCTTCCCAATATGCTGATTTTAAATATTACTCTCTGTACTGAAGATACCGGAGTTACCTCATATAGAGAGCTTTACATGTTGAAAGGAAGAGAGATAACTGGTGAGTGATCAAAGATTTCTGCCTGGTAATTTACAATCATTTGGGGGGAGGATTCCTGTGGAGAGGAAAACCAGACATCAGTAGGATGCTAAATGATAAAAAGCTCCTACGGAGGCAGTTATACATTCACCCAAATCTCCTGTAAAAATGCAGCAATCTCCTAAGACTTATAAACCTGCTTTTCTGCAAAGGAGCCCTGCGGTCAGAAATGTGCATCCTGTGTGTACTGCAGAAAGAGTTACTAACAAGGACTTTTCTCTCCTTTCCATACTTTTACTGCCAGCCAGCCATCGTGTCTTTTTCACATGCCTGTGTTTTAAAGCCTCTACATCTGCCAGCAGTAGGTGATTGATTTTAGTAGTATGAGTCGCATGAGTAAAACTACCTGCATACAGAACTCTGTACAGAATCATGAGGCCATCATCACCATGAAGAGTCCTCCCATCCCCAGGCAGATACTGGCATGGTCACCAGCCTCCACAGGAGCAATGCGGATGTTGTGGAAATATGGATTTCATGGATTTCAAGGAAATACTCACCACTGAGACAAGATTATTTTAGACACAAATTTTAACTTACATTTTCTGTCAGCAGAATTTTGATTTACACAGGAGCATTATTTCATAGTTATGTATCTTTCTAGATGGCTTCATGCCCAACACCCCCACACACCCTCAGAAAATCAGAACTGGGAAAGATCATGTTTCTTCCATGCATGACTGTGGGAAGCACCGCTCACTGGAAAGTACTCAGAAAAGGCGATTTTAATCCAGCAGATACTGATTTCTCACAATGGCTATTTTTACAACAGCAATAAGATTAATGAAGATTGATGATTAACCTAAATTGTTCTCACTGGAAGGCTCAAATAAGCACTGCACATATAAGTGTCCCTTGCTAGAAGGTGATTTACCCCCCCAGCCACGCTGGCTGAGGCTCCTCCTCCATCGCRTGAAGGGAGAGGAGGCTGCCGCCGAGCAGCTGGCGTGCTGTGAGATTCGGAGGGGGCTCCCTGGGCTCTTCTGCAGGTCTGACCCCATAGGTTAGCTTTTACATCACATTTCCCTTGGGACAAAAAGCATCTTCAAAGCTTTAGCTGTGACTTTATGTTTACATCCTTAGGTCAGGGAAAGGAGCAACTCCTGCCTTCATTGAGCAATATGGCCTGGGTCAACAAAGCACTGCCAAAGTTGAAATATAACTACTAATGAAGCTCACGCTTCGTTCAGACTAATGTAACAAAGGCATTATACATAGAACTGATCTCTGCTCACTGGCATGGTGTCACAACAGCAGTCCAGGAAGCCTTCGGCTGAATGAGGGCCCAGTTATGCTGGGCACTATCCAAACACCACGACAGCTTTTGCCAGATGAGAGTTCACAGCCTGCACAGACCAGGCAGGCAAGGGGAGTGTTACTCTTCCAGATTCACCACGTAGTGACTTGCCCACGGTCAGAGACCTGAGCAGACCTAGAAACCTGTGTTTTTCCTGCACTGCCCATCACCTCACCTGCGAGGCCGTACTCTTCTGTATATTGCCACACCATGCTGAAGGCAGATGTCTCCGTGTGGTTGCATTTACTGTGCTGGATTTAACTATCAGTGTTCTGGGTACCAAAATGTCTTTGTAATATTAAGAATTAACAGGAAATGTTTCATAATAATGGAAGGCATGCTGTCCTAGTGATTTCAACTGTTTTTAATAACCCTAGATCAAATTTTTTCTCCCACTTTCTCCAGATTTGAAAGATCAATTAATTTTGAGCTACAACTCTGTCTATCATTTCAACCACATGTGGCAGAGCGAGAATTCATGTGAGACAATGGTTAATTTTTGGTATCTTCTGCTGCCTAATGACAGGTGTGCCGTCCTAAATAATTAGCTTTCAAAAAGGGATCCCCTTAACCCTTCTCTAAAACTGGTTAGTGATCTCGGTTTTACTTCATTAAGCTCTTGACAGCTCAATGTACTCACATCTGTTACTGTTTGGTAGTTTGATTCCAAGAACACAAATCGCTTCAAGAACTGGCAACAAATTCATTCAGGCTCGGGATGCAGATCAAAATCCATCTGTTTACTAATCAAAAGCCATATATTAATCACAGTACAATAGTGGTGTCAGCAATATCGTAACTTAGACTTTCTCTCTGCCCTAAACATCATAGGTAGTACTCTTCATTTAAGCTGCATTTATTTGAATCGGATATTTAAAATGCAAGTAGCCTGATATTCAAGCACTTGCATACAGGATTTAGTCAATTTGCTTGCACTGGACTAGGTCATCAAGCATTTTTTACCTACAGGCTTAACCTGGAAGTTTGTTACCATTTTTTTTTTAATCCCAGGTAAAACCTCGGCCTGATAAATTATCCCACCTTATTCATCATTTAACTATAGCAATGAACCAACTCTGCACTCTCTTCAGATTCATGGTTATCTCTTCTTCACTCCTGGGATATAAACAAAACTTTCGGGTGCCAAACGGATATAAACAAAACTCTTCTGACTGTGTGTACACGCTGTAAGTCACGAACATGCTGCATTTTGTACATGTGTTCTTCCACGCACAGGATGGAACTGGTCTAGGGTTAAGTCAGATTTCCTGTGTACAAATACACTCTTGCCTGCAGGTCGCATACTTTGTTTTGGAAGCTGGAAACTCTACAATGAGTAAGGCAGGAACAGAAAACGTTCCTGAAGGACTGAACTCTATCCCTAGCAGCTTTTCTGTTCACTAGTGTGATGCAATTTTTTTGCTCCCAGTGAAGTTTCAGGTTTTGCATTTTAACAGATGTACTCCCATTGAAAGAAAAACAACAAAAAGTTTAAGAAATTAAATAGCTGTAGGATACTGAATTGGGTGGTCTGATCCAGCACAGTATCGTTTCTATTACATCACTCACTTCTAACATGATTCTAACTTACATCAAAGGAGGAAAAGAATGTGATGAATCAAATTATAGCTTAAGTTTCCAATTATTTGTTTCTATGAAGTAAAATACTTTGCCTCCCCCAACAATGATAAAGCTGACTAATGTCTATGAAAGTTTGCCTTTAAAGCTCAGGTGACCCAGTAGGGATTAACAGAGGAACTGCAGCTTCGTCGGATCCTGAAACTTGGGGAACACCCTGTGCTAAATCTGGGCAAACACCACAAGATCCAGTCTGAGGGAAATGAGAGAGAATCTCAAATTTCAAGATGTTTGGCTTAGCCTAGGAGGGCTGAGGAGAGACTATGTGGATTATGATGGGGAGGGTCTGGGTAGATAATAATTCATTTGGATTTGAAACGGGGAGGATGTTTTTGCTGCACAGGCATCACAATATCAAATCTCAATGGACACCACAGACAGTTTTATAGGTTCACAGTAACTCCAGAAGACTGCCAAATGAGAAATAGTAGTTCGCACTGCGAGAGTACTCACCACTGCGGGCAATCGGGTGGGTAAAGCACATCACTGCAACATCGACTGTAAAACAGGCTGTGGCTAGATCTTGGCAAAGGAGCAGCTGCATTGGATCCACCTCAGATTCAGAGCATCTGAAAAAAGATCCTGCTGAGATGGACAACTGCATGGAAGTGGGCAAGACAGGTGACAGCTTGTGTGAGAAATACAGGCCCACTGAGCACTCTTGGTAAAGGCTGAGGACTGTGAGGGCTGTTAGCTCTGCCCTCTGAGAGAGGGCAGATGAACTGCTGAATATTTTGGTATCTTTGGGATGAGAGATGGATGCGAGTACAATGCAAGACAGTGGCTTTTTGGTTCTTTGTCTTCTCAGAAAAAATAAAAGAGCAGACCACCAAAACTGACATGGCACATCGGAAGACAGACAGAAGGACAAATGGAAAAATAGTAAGTGAGACTGTAAGGACATTACTGACTTGTTGCACCTGCTCTGTGGAGAGTCAACTCAGATGAGGGGATCTGTAGGTTTATTTTCCAAAATGCAAATCCTAAAGAAGGACTTATATTGCACTGTGTGACAAATCAGCATATGGCTGTATGTGTCAGCTTCTAATTGCAAGGGGCATTTTGATTTTAAAAGAGCGGGTGAGATGATTGTAAAATTATGCCGTATCATTTAACTGTGATTCCTATAGCACTGTCAATGGATGGCAAATGTAGAGTGGTCAGAGGCTATTACAGGATAATCACCTCTTCAAATGAGAAAATCTGCAGACGTTAGGCAGCATAATTCCCCATGGAATTCATTCTTCTAGGTGGGCTGCTGTCCTTGCAGCAGCTTAGCTAATAAGGGAGTTAAAAGTTACCCCAGCTGTCCTCTAGAAAGAAGACTTGGGGAAAGGCAAAGGGGAGGGAATAGTTCTAGACTAGAAGAAAACTAGGTCAAGTAGAAGGTCAGAAGACACTGACAAAATCTTTGTTGATTTCTGGATGCATAAGAAAAATGAAATAATGACCTGCATTAAGTTTCTCCAGGTTTTTATATGTTTGTTTATCATGTCTGCTATCTATCTGAGCTGTTAGCACATAAATGTGCTGATGTTCTCCATTGTTAGTGCTTCAAAGAAAACAGTGAAATAGAGGGTGCACAGTTGTGAAATATGAGCGTATTCAATAGCTATTATGAAAGATTTAGAAAGCAAGGACTAACGATAGCGCCTAAGCAACCAGACTGTGTAGCTCCCGCTGCCAAAAGTGGTATCAGACACTTGGTTTGCATCTGGAGTGCATGACGAAAGGCCCAGAGCCAGACAGACCATGTTTCTGTGCAGACTGAGCAAGCCAAGAACATGTGGGACACAAGGTCTAGATTGGATACAGCAGTTTAGTGAGCATCTGCTGGGAGGGAAGCTAATCCAGGATTATAACATACTGTTCAAATTGCACATGCTTTGAGAGCAACAGAACACACTTGTAGCAGGTGTTTTCTTTATGCACATACTAGCTGAAAATGTTAAATAGAAACAAGTGTGTGTGTGACAGATGATGAAAAAGAGCATTTGAAGTTCAGAAAGAAAGTACAATGGTATTTTGATTCATCTGAAAATACTTGCATTTTTCAAATGGTAAATTTGCATTTCTATGCAGAACAAATACATATGGAACTGTCAAGCAGGATTAACTGAAGATTTAATTGATTCAAAATCAAATTTGCTGATTTCTTGCCCTTRATTCTGGTTGTGGAGTAGCAGTTTCTCATTGACCTCATATACAAACAGCTCCTATGCTTCAACTAAGAACACTTACTCTGGAATAGCTGCTCCTGAAGAAATTCATCCTTACACCCACCAAAAGCACAACCTATAAGCTCTTACGACGTAAGTTAGGTGACCAGAAGCATTCTGCACATGACAGCAATCTCACACCAAAGGTTCTGGTGGGATTTCTGGTTAAATTCACAACATCTAATTAGATCTACTACCTACTAGAAAACTTAGTCCTGAAGAGGACATTAAGAATATGCTTGTCCACAAATGTCCACCACAAATAGAATTCTTCATGATTATTAATAGGAAAAAATGTCAAGTAAGACAGCTGGTATCAAACACTGGGTCATCAGTACTCTCTTACAAAAAATACTGAATACTGAAAATAGTACTTTGAACAAATTTGCTATAAGATTGAGGCAAACTATACTTTCCAGAGTTTGCTAGCCAACACTAAATAACTATTACCCCCTTGTGCATAGCATGAATATTTAAATGCGTATTAGGATGAATTGTATTGTATTGATCAAGCCTATAGAATCAAACTCTGTTCTTTCTGAGATAATTTCCAAATTGTTGAGTAACACTAAATAGCTGCGAGTCAATGCCACAGTTATTTTTATGTGAATTACAGTAAATTTTGCAGTTAAGGATACATAAGGTTATAAAAGTATAGTTTAAAAAAGTCAACAGTCAATAATTGTCTTAATTATGGGTACGACATCTGAAAACACTGACTGCTGTATGGTCAAAATCAGGTGAAAATATTTGTCAATTTAGGTCATGAACCTGCAAATTGTGGTGCTGGATGGAGTTCTTCTAAAGTCAGTATAGAGCTCTGTAGGTGCAATGAATTGCAGCATTGAAGCCATCAGTGAATTCTTGACCCTATGAAAATCCACAAAGTTTTGACACTAATTATAGATTTCACTCATTATTTTCCTTGATATATGGTAAGTCAGTAAGATCCTAGTTTATTCATACCTGAAAAGAAAAGCCTAAGGGATTTTATAAGATGGTTAACCTATGACCACTACATTAAGGCTTCAAAACAAATGTAACTCATTTGCTCAGGGATGACAGATTAATAAATTGTTCCACCTCATTATCCCCATAATACCTGATGGCATAGCTTAGAGGAAGTCTGGCGAATGACATAGGCCAAAGGTCAGTGCTCCTTTTTCAAAAACAAGATTACAAACCTTAATACAAATATAAATGATTCAGTGGATTTATAAAAAGACAGTAGAAATCCTAGTTCGGGTTCAAACAATACTTCTCAATGTAAAAATTGCACACCAAGCTGTAAAGCATGGTGCTAGGCACAAGAAATGGAAATTGAAATTAATGCAACTGTGTTTCCGACTTCTGTCTCAGTGACTGTCACCCTTGGCAATGCTGGTGCTGCCAGACATCCCTGCATGCCAAGGCAGGCCTGTGGTCTGCACCACTGAAGCAGATTGTGTACTGCTGGCGGTGAAGCTACCACAGCTGGGCTACTCCAGGGCTACCAAGAACCACGACAGGGTGTCCCCTAATTCTTTTCTCTGGGTTGGAACATCAATATAAAATAATAGAGAGAATGAACAGTAGATTAGATACAGTCCTGCAATTCCAAAACCGTGAATCAGGATGAAGACTCTCTYGAGTAAGCTTTAAAATAATACCTCATTTTACATGGGTTTAAATGGTTTAAATGGTTTAAAGCGCTTTTGCGCTTTGTAATGTCCCTAGAAATCGTCAAGGCTGTAGGGTCATATTTGCAAGCATTTATCGACAACTGCAAAAATGAAAAGAATATTTAAAATAACAAAACACTTGCCTGCAGGAGTTAAGGAAAAGGTGAATATCATGAAAGCTGTGATGAAATTACGAGACCTGGAAGCTATGAAATACAACTTTTAATATAAAAAGATGAAACTAGCTACAAACATGCTGAGGTTTACATATTGATTAGTCTTGGCAGAGAAGCTCATAAAAACAGAAGGTAATAGGAAGAAAGGTTGTGGCTCAAAATAATTACTGTTTATGGTAACAGTCATGCATTTTCTATGCAGGCATGTGTAAACGTTAATGGATAATGTGTAGAATAGAGCAGGGCAGAGAAAACTACATAACTAAGCAAAAATACTATTTTTTTGGAATTGCTTCTACATCTGTGGAAATAGGTGAATATTTGCTAAACTGTAGAGTGGACAATTTTAAAATTATTGTAAAGACAGCCGAGTACAATTTGAATAGCATCACTGCAGCCAGACCACAAGCAGAACACAGACTTTCAAGCCAGTATTATGCATGGAACTATAAAGGCTTTTTGTTTCCCAAGTCACAAATAAAAATCATCTAAACTACAAGGTCAAGAATATCTGGTGTGCCAGGCCTGACAAGTAGCATGAAATAACCCTAAACCAGCCAGAAACAGTGAGCGAGGAATTCCCCTTGTGAAGGGAAACTGTATTGGTGCAGTAGGGTTGAGGTCTAAGATGCTCTGGTGGGTATAAAAAAAAGGGGAGTGTGAAAGAGGAGAGTATATTTACATCAGAAATCACTGAAAAGTCACTGTCAGGATGTAAATCAAAGCTGTTCCTTCTCAGCTTTAACATATACAGAGATCTGTAAACTCAAGGCCAAGAAGCTGAGACAGGAGCCTTGCTCTCCTGCAAAGTCCAAACCGAGTTCAGATGCAGAGAAACTGGTCCTTACTTTTTAGGCATCTTTGCTTGTTGATTAACATTGCTAGGGTGACCGCAACAACCTATTATCAAGTTATATTCTGTTTTGCTACTACAAAACATATAAGGTAGATAAAAAATTAAAGTTTCTGTAAATAAAGATGTCATATAGAAACAAACGTATTCTGTTTGGCAGCAAATACCTTTGTTACCAAAGCACTTGGCATTTTAAAATGTTGATATTTGCATCTTTCTCTGCTGAATATTTTAAGCAGGAAGAACTGCTCTGGAGAAAGAATTATGGTAGGAAAGGAACACTATAACCATCAACCTCAGTCATGTTAGAGATTAATTCATAATGTCACTTGCACTGAAAAATTACTTGTATTTCACCTCTCTTTTTCCAAAGGTCTTTAATTCTTCCTCTGAAAAGGAATGTTATTTTTGCTGTTCAATTACATTTTAACCATTCAATCAGATCAAGCTATATATAAACGTATGGACCCTTGTTTCAGATTCCCTTACTCAGCTTTTACTTCATGAAAAGAAGAGCTGCGTTCCAAGGTCACAACTGATTAATCTTGACCTGTGAACCTTGAAAGTGTAAAGTCTTAATATAAATGTATTACTCTACATAGTAGAGTGAAATGTACTCTGTATCCATGACAAATAATGAACTGAATTTTTCTGACTTTACTCTTTAGTCGCTAATTAAGCACTTAACTACAAGATCTGTTAACTCTTTGGTGCTCTTTGGATAAATTATGTGCCTGTAAAAAGAGAGAAATCGTTTGGCCCTTTGAGCAGGTGTGATGGAGGTATCTTCTCGTCAAGTATTTTGCAAAAGATTTTTTGCTAAACCTTGAGGGTGCTCATGGTGGAGCTGCCACAGGCATGCTTCATCCTTATAAAGAATATATTATTAACAAGCATTAAGGCTTGTGTTTAACAAGTGTTTAAGGCTTCCAATAGTATTGTGGCAATATTTTTGTATTACTGGTACTATTATATATTTCTGGTAATATTTGTTAGAAATTAAGCCACAAGACAGAGGCAAGTGAAATAGAGTTATTTTAGAAGAAAAATTTTTGCTAAATGGATACTGTCATCACAAATTCAATTATACAGTAAACTAACTAAACTAAACTAAACAAAGGTTTGAGGGGGAAAAAACCCTATTTCCTTTTAGTGATATCATATGAAGTTAAGCTTTTTAAAAGAAAATACCTTTTTTTTTACATTCATTAATATGTTCTTCTGGAATGTGTATCATCTCGTGCATCTTTCTATAAGAAAGTCTAATTTAAGCAGATGAGTGAGAGCCTGTGCTATTGAGATGCTCATGGTGAGCAAAACCAAGTTGTTTTTCCAATGCCTGTTGCAGATAGGTAAGATGATCAAATACTGGTTCATACTTCAAGTGCCTTCAGTGCAGTCTCAATTAGACGAGTTTCCACCATGCAACACCAGTGATGCTGGTGGAATTACTGCAGCATACCAGTGAGGGGAACTGGGCTTCCAGAGTCCAAGAGAGATTGGAAGGGAGAGGAGTAGCAATGCCTCGGCAGCTCTGCTATATACAGTACAAACAAGAAAAGATAACATCTATGTTCAGGTCAATCTTACAAAACAGATTTCTCATCATGTGTGCAGTTTACTGGCAGTCTCTTAGAAGAAAATGAAGTATACCACAAAATGGGACTCACATCACCTGGCACTTTTAAGTTAACCAGAAGACAGTAAAGTCAAAACAAATTTACCAGGTAAATTGCTTCTTGTAATTGCAACCAGGACTGGAAACATTTACAATTGTGACAATGCAATTAGTTGTGCTCAACAGACACCGTGAAATCATTTTCAGAAAACATTAGGACAGTCTTACGCTGGTGTTTTCAGCAAGTAGATACCATATTTCCTGCAGATCTGAGGCCCGATGCAATTGAAAATATAATAAATCTATTTTTATCTTTAAACATTAATTTTGAAGTACTGACAGGCACATTAGGCACTCCTGTCTAAAATTAGTTCTGTTCATGATGGAAGTAACCATTTATTCTATCAAGCTATTTGTATGCTTAATATCAGAAGACTTCTTCTGGGAGATGTTACCATTTTTGTGTGAGGTTTCTCTGAAATAACTTGTTTGGCTGCTAGAACATAGTATTGCTATCGTAATTTGACATCCTAAAGCTCTGTGAATTGTACATCATTAAAATTTCCTTTAACCTGCAGACTGCTCAGGGAAACAAAATACAAATCCACTCTCAAGAAACTAAGCAGTAAGATAAAAGGATGGCTGGTTTAGGAAATGCCAAACTTTGACCCCACCATTGCATTTTACCATCAGGAAGGGTGCTGCAGCCATCACAAACCAGCAAGGGATTCTTCACCTGTGGTGCGCCCAGGGCTGCAGTGGTCAGTCTTCGCAATGGTAGCTCCAGCTGCTGTCTTTGGGCCCAAGGCCAGTAATAAATAACATCTCAGTAATAAATAAAATCTTCCTCTATGTACATACTCTGATCAGATGCTCTAGGGGCACAGAGAAACCCTAACCCTGTTTATGACACTGCACTACCAGTTCTGCTACTCACATTTTCTTAATGTAGTTTCCTTTTAAAGGTTTTGGAGGACTCATGAGCACATGAAACAATCTTCCACATTTCAAACCAGTACTGCTGTTGCAGCTCTGCGTATTCCCCAGTGCCTAGGCAGCTCTCAGAATAGCCATCAGCTTTGCTTATGTCCGAAGTGCTTACATACTTAGTAAGACTCATTTAGAGAGACAAAATGAGATTTTTAAACCAGGGGTCAATTTGTGTCCAAAGCTGCCCACCACCACAGGAGAACACACAGCAATTCCTCCTCTAGACACTGTGCAATTTCACTGCCATCTTCCCAGAAGAAAAAGTGTGAAGGTGGCAAGGTTTTGGCCGTCACAAAAGTCTTGAAGGTGGCATATTACTATAAACTCCATCTGATCTAAACCAACATAAGCTCATCGCTTCTGGACACTCCATTTGGAAGGATTGTTACTATTCCTGTGGTTGGGTTGATCAGCCACTGGATGTCACTATTAGTCTGAACACATAAACCCAAACAGCATTTGTTTGGCATTAGAAAATTTTTAAAGACAGGATGAATCTGAGCACACTACATAGAGATAATAGTTTCAGATGCTGAAAGCATTTGCTCAAGTCTCACATTTCTATCAAGTATATGGTATAAGAAGTGCCTGATGTAATACTGTTTTTTTCTTTTTTGGTGATTCATTTATGAATCTGATAGCAACTCATGTGTTCTCAATTTCACTCCTCTCCTGACAGTAAATTCATGTCCTGTGCCATGTGCTAATTTCTATGCAGAACCAGCATGCAGACTCCAGCATCCTGCAAAGTGTTCCTGAGTTAGCCCCAGCTACACTGCGATTTTTCCCATGGATGAAAAGCACCTTTTCCACACCCCTGGCATAGCTCACTGTCTCCCTCCCATGGACAGCCCATAAAAAGACGTTTCAGACCTGGCTGGCTTTCAGTGCAGACAACAGATGCCTTGAGATCTTCAATTCCAGACTTGATTCTGTCTGATCAAAACGTGTCCAGAGTCACAGCTACACAAAATGTCCCAAATCAGGAGCTGTCAAGATACACTGTTGAATTAGGAGAGGAGAAAGGGAAACTTTTATTCTTTATCGCCTAAAATCTTCAAGTATCAAGTATCAAAGTATAGAAAACTAAGATAAACTAAACTAATGTTCTTCTTTGTACGGTTAAAGGCCAAAAGATCTGTTTCTCCAAAGGGTGAGAAAAGTTGCACTGGCAAAGTGGTTGTAGGGTGTTAGCATAGCCGGCCAGAATAAGCATAAAATCATTGAACAAGGTGCAAGGTAATAGAGAATCTGAGCCAAGGAGCATAAAATGAAAATGGAAAATCCAGAAAATAGTAATAGTAATATAATAATAATAATAATAATAATAATAATAATAATAATAATAAAATAAATCCAACTCCACCAGTTAGATGATGTGAATCTTACTTTTATAAAACTCCATTTTGGCAAGGTCCCAACTATATTGCAAGGAGAGCCAGTTGCAGGCAGTACAAAACAGAAGCCTGAAATGCCAGCTGCTAATTCCTTCCCGTACAGGGACAGGGTAGTTATCTCGGAGCAAAAATTTACTAGAATTCATTTTGCCTAGGGTGGAAATCTGCTGTAAGGAAATACAGAAACACTCAATAATGATGCTCAAGACCAAAAAAAAAAATCTCTCTTGAATGTCCCACCAATGGCAACAAAACAGCCAGTGACAAATCACACGTAAAAACAATCTAGACAAAGTTCTTTTAACATATAAATTAGGGTTTGTTTTGGAAATTAAGTTAAACACTAGAAAACAACTTTGAAATTAAAAACACCAGACCTGATTCTCACCAGCCCTCATAACTGAAAAAAAAAAAAAAATTTAAATTGGTGGTAACTGCTTTAAAACCTATGATACACAACTAGAATAAATGAAATGAGGATTGGGTCCATTTTCCTGATGGTAGGTACTTCTGTGCATTTATTTCCTACTGTAAAATTAACAGCATGATTTTTCAAGACTTCTTCAACCTAAAATACAAAACCATTTAATTATCCAATTGGCATCGTATGAAACCATTTCATTGTAAGCTCTTTATCTCAAGGAACAACACCCTTTAAGAGCAGCGCTCATAAAAAGGACGCCAAGCCAGGGCAGGAGACCTGCCGCTGCAAGATCACCTTTCAACTTCATTGAGGTGATATTCCGGGTTTCTGCACGGCCCCTGCGACAGCCAGCTTGCTGGCCTTCCATTTGCTCTGTTGTGAATGGCCGCTGATTGCAGTTCAATGCTTCTCATGCTCCAGGAAAGACTGAGCATCAAACAGATCTCTCACAGCAGCTCAGAGCAGATCGATTACATCTCTGCTTAGCCAGATGTGCACAATATAGTTGTAACACCGAAGTGAGCTGCGTTTGGCTGCACTTGACAGTCTCTGAGACGGAACAAGAGGAGGCCTCACAATATCAATGCATCAAAGAGGAGAAGAAAAGTATTTGAAGAAAAGATATTTGAAGCAATTTTATTAAAAAGGATGACCGATTTGTTTTACAATTATTTTGAAATAATTATTTAAAATAATTAGATTGCTCTGAACCAATACGGTAATTTTAACACAGGTATAATCACTGTAAATGACATTAAGAGCTTGTCTACAGGCAAAGTGCATTGCTGTGATTATAATGGGATTGTTAAAGCTCAGGAAATCCCCAAGTCCAGATATAGTTGACATAGCAGAAAAGGAAGGGAAAGAAATTATGCCAGAAAACTTAAAACATCTTGGGCTTACTGACATAGCTATTTCAGTCAAAAGAACTGCTAACTAACCAAAACAATTGCACTTGAACAGCAGCAAGGTATACATCAGCTCTGAAACACGAAACTGCAGTGGGAGCAATGCTGAAATTTTGCTACATTTAAGCTCGAAAGAGAATCTGAGCAAGTGCCATTAACGTTGCCTTTTAACGGTGTCCTTCTGCAGGTTGCGCAGCAACTTGGGAAGAGGAGATGTGAACATACCAAAGTCCAAGGGGGTGGCTTTGCAGCATTAAGGCTACCAACCTCCTCCAGCCGGAGCTCCGAAGAGTGTCAGTGCTATGCAAAATGGCAGCTGGCCTGCAGGGACCTGTAGCAGTGATTCTCCAGACATGCTGAAGACTTTTTAATAATAAAAAAACCCAATAGAGATATTCCTCTCACCTTGAAAAGAAAAGTTACAGTAAATTCTAATCTGACAATCCAGTAACTGTATTTGTTCCCCTCTAACTCCCAAAGAAAATGAAAAATAAAAAGCCCACAGCAAAAGGTACACATGAACTGGTCAAGAAAAAAAGAAATTACAGCACACAAACAGTTCCTAGAATCAAAATCCCTTAGTCAGGCGTCTGTTTGCCCTGTTATAGGAATTTGAGCGTGCTCCACTCAGTCTTTCCTTGCTGACCCTCAAGTCATGCAGGGCATCCTTGGGCATGATGAAAGATGTGCAAGCCTGAGCATCAGCAGGTGTGTTAGAAAAGCAGTGGCGAGTTTCAGATCAGAACACTGACACCATGGGAAATGCTCCATTCTGCAAACATTTCCCCCAGATCAGAGGAAACAGATTTTAAAATCATTTTAGAGAAAGCCTTTGCAAAAAGTCCTGGCCACTGAAGTTCATGGCAAAATTTGTGCTAACTTTAGTGGAAACAAAAGTGAGTTCAAATCAGTAACTACCTGCACCAGGTTCTGTCTCAAAAGCTGAAAACTAGAAATGAGAAGAACGACTGACCTAAATATTCAGAAATTACTTAGTGACTGTTAGTGAATCTATTTTTGAGTGGTTACCTACAGACTTCTCAAAGAAACTTGATCACCAGAGATAAAACTTTAACAAGTCAGCACCTTGTAATGTATTTCAGTTTGAGGCATATAGAACTACTAATCACTTCAGTGAAAAATTGGGTCAGAGTTATCCCCATCTTCCCCAAAGTGCTGTAAAACTCGATTTAAGTGTATATATAGTTTAATTAATGTATAATTATATATTTATATATAATTTTGTATTCTACTTAGCAGAGATGGCAAAGTACAGTAAGTGCTGAAACCATTTTGGATGGTATTCACTAAAGGACAACAGTAAAAACACCAACCACAGGACATTTTTTGCTAAGTCCACTTTCAGCCCTGTTCTCAATAGATAAAAAAATCTATGTTAATTAGTGAGTCAAAAAAACCCTCTACAATTCCTAATGCACTAGGCAGAGACAGGGATATTTTGTACCTGTTAATTAACAGATATGAGATGCAATATGGATGTAAACAAACACATTTAGATGTTATTTATGGTTGCACAGATCTGTAAATAAGAAAATAGGGATAAGTAAAGGTGTATTATTTTCCACCAATATCTCCAAACTGCTTCATTGTATTTCTACCATATGTTCATATGTACAGTCTTAAATTAAGAATATTTAAACACAGCATGGCTTTAGTGGACTACATCCTCAGTAAGTATAACTCAGCAGGTAGTAAATCACAGCTATTTGTGCTAGCTGGCAATGTAGCCCTAGTTTTGCTGTAAGCATTATCTGTGCTTTCATATTTCTCAAGAAGCAGCCTGTTAAGGTTCCATTTTCAAATGTTTTTCATCAATAATGCCTAAAGGTGGCATGCTCACTAAACAATCTTGCTAGAAACAATAAAAGATAAGACATAAAAGACATATTAGATTACCCAGTCCATGTCTCCAAATGCAACAAAAATAAATGCAAAATGCTTTGGGGTTTGTCACTTGCAGCATCCAACAGCTTTGCCATTATGCTTTGCCTGATCCTTTGCCAGATTTCTTCAGAAAAACTGAGTGCTAGGATGAATGGAAAGAGCTTGTCTGGAGGTCACATGGTGGGAGCTGGGAAGCAGCAGGTTGGTGTTCCACTTCTGACTTGCTCTAATGCCATACCGGGCCCTTCCTGCCTTGTTCTACCCAACTATCAATACGGACATTTAAGCTTTCTTTCCATGTACAGATAACAAACAATTATATCAGTGTTATTACATTTATTAACTAAATTTAATGCTATAAGTAAACCCAGGACCCCCCAAATAGATTGGGACTTCTAGTGTTGTGTGACGTAGCCGAAGAGTTTAAATTCCTAAATCATATAATCTTTCAAATACAAATTACAGGACCTGATGTAACTTCATACTACAATTCCAATTTTAAATGCTTCAATAGTGATTGCTGCTGCTTCCCAACTCCTCACCTGCAAGAGGGGGGCTCCCTGGTTCTTACAGCCTGCATTCTATTAGCCCTTACAACAACGGGGTCCGTTACCACGGCCCACCCCAAATACCACAACTATAATAGTTTTTTTCCACCCAAACTTGTCGTATTTTTGCCAAAGCCAATCTCTTCCTCATAACTCAGAATCACCTGGAGGGATTTCCTCCTGTCCTTCCTTGCTCCACAGAAGTTTACTTCTTATCCTTCAGCAAATCTGAGCTGCACTCCTTTTTCTATTTATCTCCCTCATTCCCTGCTTACCCTGTTAGCAGCTGTACTCCTACACACCTTCACCTTTTTATTTTTTTCTCTCTGTACTGTACTCTCTACTTAACTTCCTGGAGCATGACTTTACAGTTGACACCAATCATGCAACTGAGTGCAGATCCGAGTGAAGCCAACAGAAATCTTGGAGGACATGGGAGTGCTGACGAGGAACAGTCACAAGATCAGGGCTTTGGACTGCAAGGTCCTCACAAGACTGTGTCTGTGCATCTGTGTATATGAAGTGCATATGTACCTCCATATGTTACACATATATGGGTAGGGAGGCTGCTCGTTCCCAGGTGTGCTGGGAGGAAACACTTACTAATATTTCCCAGGTAAGTACTATTAAAATTATGAGGATCACTGCCATTTCAGGAGTGTTGCAGAAATCATTTGATGCTAAGAAAATATTCTGAAGCTGAGAAGAGCTATGCAGGCACTACTATTATAAATAATAGTTTCCTAATTCCTAGTACAAATATGCTAGTACTAGCACAACAAATAGCTAGGCTAGAAGAACATTGTGAAGCGAAACCAACTAGATGAGTTTCATTTTCTTTTGGTGAGGAATTACTCTTTACAGTTCTACTACATGAGTCCACAGTGTAGGCTTTGCTGCCAGCTCCTCAGGGCGAGGTTTAAATTAAGTCTTCTTCTGCCCTTTTTTTTTTTTAAATCAGGAAACTATTTAATTCATTTCAGGCTTTGTAATCTTCTCCAACCCACTGTTAAAAAATAAACAAAAGGATACCCAAAGCTAAATGTTGACTCTAAACCCCCTTTTCCAGCCTCCTATTTAATCAGCCTTGTGGCATATTGGAAAACAGATCATTTAGTTCCACTTCATTATTATGGGGGTAAAAAAAATCTTAGTCAGGCTTAAAGCACCTAAATACCTAAAGCCGTATTCTAATCTGTAAAGCGCATGGGTGTAAAACAGGCAGACAATTTTTCATTTCCTTGGGGCAACATTGTTTATGGTGACTGGCAGGGGCTTTCTGTATTTCATCAGGCCCTTTATGAACACACTGCCAGGCACGTATAGCCGCACTTGCTGCATTAGTGATCAGATTATGTGCAATGGAATGTCTATCCTGGCAGATAATGGATATGTGGCTGTCAAGGGGGGCAACGGAGGGACTGGTGCAAGGAAATTTGAAATGGCTGGCTACAGCCTTAGAAATATATAGGGCTTACTATGTCAAACATACACTGAAATTAGCATGAATTTAGTACTGCTGCCAGTGAAAGCAACCTGCCATCAAAGCAAATAGTTAGTTTTACCCTTAAAAAGTCTTGCAAAATACTCCCTATTGCCTATGTAGGAGATAAGTCGCCTGCCTGCAGTCAGGATTTCTAACCACCAGAGAAGAGAGGTTCAGGAGAGGTTCTTCTAACCTGGAGAAGACTCTTATCTTGTGGTAAAAAACCCCCACAAAATTCTATGGTGTCACAGACATTTAGAAACAGGATTATACGATCCCCTGTGATGGCAGCTGACTGGACTCAATTACAGACAGTCCATTCCGATTGTATGTCCCTTCAGCAGATTTTGAACTGGCATCTGAGAATGTGAGATTGTTGATAAAAAAGCCCCAAATTACACTAATGACAAAGTGATAATATCGTTGAACTCATTTTGGTTTGATTCTTTCACATGTTGTTCATCAACATTCTAATATCAAAACAAACAAATGTAAATACTGCCTAATATTGCTGGTAAAAAACATCAATAGAGATTGAAGAATTAATTAAAATGGAAAAGAATTCTCTGGGGGAGGACCGATCTGGGACTTTTTGTTTTGAAATATGTAAAGCTGACCATTCCTTTCTCTGTCTTTTCTTTTTTCTCTGACTGGGCACTGCCTTCATCCATGCATACTACTAAATTAATTAACTGCCCTTGGGAAGCTGACATGAAAACACCTTTCTTCTGGTCCAAAATGATGGAAGTATTCTAAAAGCAGTTACGTTAAAATATAAGAAAAAGGCAAAAGTCCTCATTTCTTTATATTTCACAAAGGTAGTGAAGCATTTCTGGACCTAGCCAGAAGCAAAYACTTGTTACTTTAAGTTCTTTTTCAAAATAAATCCATTTCAGAGACTAAAATTGCTCTGCTTGTTCATTGTATACTGGCCAGACATTATGGATATCCTTAGGTTTGCTGGAGTAGCTGCGTAAACATGTACTAGTGAAAGGCAGAACTGATGCATACCATGGGGCTCAGTATATTTGGTGACGGAGGCAAGCAGCGTCAGTTTGGTAATTATCATGCCCTCATTTGGGAGTCTGTGTCCTGCCACTGATAATCAAAAACTTGACCTAATAAAGCCTTTTCTCTCTCCAAGTTCCCTTGCACTGAAAGAACATCTCCTTCCTCCTTGCGTAAGGCCGAAGGGCTGGTCAGTTGGGGAGGGCGGAGAGTTGAATAGCGGGGTGCTCTGGAGGCGAGCAGGGTGTGTGGGTATTTGATCTTTGCAGGCGGTGTCTGTGAAAAGCTGCATGCAGTTTGTAAGCCACAAGTTGTTATCGTCTGATGCAGATACTGTGCTGTACAGGGTACAGTGCAGAGACGGTCTGGTGGTATGTTGACTGCAGAGCAGCAACACAAGGAGAGGCTTACTTAAAAATACAGACACGTAAGCAAGACAGAAACTCCACCTCCATGTGATTGTCTGAGAGGGATCAAATGGGTAGAAATGCCACAGATAGACACACTCCTCCCAGTATAATTGTTACTATCACAGCTGTGGTGGAGAGAGTGGGAGGAGAGCGGATGATGCAAGGAGCTTGGCATCATGCTTAGCAATCGCTAGACTGCACCCTTTCGTAAGAGGCGAGGAAGYGCTGGAATCCACCAGAGGCAGCCCAGCTCTGCGCGCAGTCACCGGGTGTGCAGAGCTGGGACTGCAGAGCCAGCAGTGACACGCTGCATCTGCATCTGCTGCGCAACCCTCCGGACACACTCAGCCTTCCCACCCTACCCACACAAAGTTTATCCAGCAGCTATGCGATTTACTCCAACAACACCAGTTCTTAGTCACTTATTTTCAGAGCTCATTCCAAAGGTAATTAAATGGTCATAACGTCCCTAGCCTTAACCCTATTTAGTGATAAAGTGGATAATTAAGCAGTTAGCTCCATTTTGCATCTATGGAAACTGGTGAGAGAGGCTAAACACAAGGTCACAGGGCTACTTGAGTCAACTCAGGATTATAATACATCAGTTACTAACTCCTTCATCCAAAAATGCCGGGATATTTCGTTGATTTTAAGGAGTTATGGATCAAAACTGCTATTCCTGTCTTATCACTGAGAAATCTAATACAGAGAATTATTACACGATTTAACTGAATCAAGTATTTGAGAACTTGAAATGAGCACTGATACTTTATATTTCATCTGTCAGGTGAGATAACCACCACCTCTTTTTAAACAATCTCTGTTTGATGTAGCTAATTGTTTTTATATGCATATCCTTGTACTAATACATAACGAAGCAGTCAGATGTGACAAATCTGATACCCAGCCTGTGGGACTGCGTTTTAAATGTTACTATTTGTAGCTGCCTAGGTAGAACCACAAAACCCTGACACGTGTTCTCCGTCGGAGTTCTTCATTTGTGTTAACTGCAGCGACAGCTCTGGGACGTTGGACAAGCCTCTCCCCTGAGAGCACCTTCCCCGAGTTGACCGTGAGTCACTGGAGACTGTAGTTTGAACTGCTGTATCCTTCAGGCTATATATAGCTCTATTCCTATAAACTATTATCTCACTTTTGGGCAGTCAGCTTGCTTCATTCAAAAGTATTTATCCTGCCCTAACTGCCAGCCTAAAGGCAGAATGCTATTTTCAGACTACAAGAGAGGCCTAAAGAGAGCTGAATTTTTAAATACTCCCCTTTCCCTGATTTTTTAATACCTTACTACTTACACAAGATACTACAAATTGAAGACCTCTATTTATTCACAATACGTGTATAAAACCGACAATTTTTCTCTACTTACATGTCTCAACCTGATTTCTAGGGAGTGGAAAAGACTTCAAACACTTTTAATTTTTGGCTTCGCTACTATGGCAGACCAGTAAGGCTCAAGAGAAGACCACGTGCACTTCATGTACGGACCTCCAGTCACCAACGTGGACAACAACTACCCCAACAAACATAGGATCATTTGAACTATCAGCTTCACTGGGCATTCCATCTCCCAAATCCTGATTGTCTTCCAAAGCTTTCTTAGGAAATGCATGATTATACCCACATAATCACAACAAACATTGAATTTAATACTTCCATTTAAACTTATGGAAAATTTGTGACAGATTTAAAGGGTGGGAAGAGTAGACCCCCTAAGTAATGTGTATGTAATAAAAAGCATCTTACAAAATCCACTGAAGTGAAAAAGCCTTTAAAGGACAATTGCCTTTATTAAACGTTGAAACAGTATGAAAAACAGAGTTCGAAAACTGCCCTTMTATCTAAAATTCTTGATGAGGACTGAGTGGAGGATCATTTCTTGCCAAGTAATTCAGGTATAATCAGGTGAGATCCACCTGTGCCACGATACGCACTACCAGAACATGGGCTAACATTCCCTAAATTGGGTTAATACTCAAATGCCGTTCACAAGTTAAATGACTTGGGTAGTTTCTTTCTGGTATGGACAGACCCACCACTTACAGTGTGGCACACTGAAGACATCCAAAAGATTTAGACAGCTTTATTGCTTAAATAAAAACCCCAAACCAACCAACCAAACAAAACAACTCAAAGCAAAGACTCAAAAAATCAAGCTTTCTAGAAAAATTAAAGGCAGCTGGACCTGACATAGGGACTGGACTGGTGGTACAGCGATGCTCCGTCTCCCCGTCTCATAGCTGCCTTTCCACTTGGCTCCGAACCAGTGTCATTGTTAATTGGATGCTGAGTGATGGATCTGGCCACCTGGCACTCTGTCTGGCTCCAAGCTGATGATCAACTCGCTTGGCAGGCTAAGTGGGGAACTGGCCACCTGGCTAATACGAGGGCTACAGAATCTCTGACGAGCTGATTGCCAACCTGCTAAGACATTTTTTTATTGTGGATACTGACAGTAACTTCTCTCTTTTGCTCTATTCATCTTTCTCATCACAACTTGTATGCTCACAAAGAAACACCCAACTCATGACCCCCTCCTCTCTTTACTTTCCTCTGTCTGCTACGATGGATAAAGACACTCCTGCCTTAATTGCTACATGAGAATAAAATGAGCTTCTCGCCTTCTCCTCCAATTTCTTTAAATTATTCCAATTTCCCTACCCCTACTCCATCCTGTCTTGCTTCTCACCATCAGTCTCAACACTCCAGGTTAAAATTTGTATGAGCTGATGAGTTTCACAACAATTTTTGAATGGTGTAGTTTGTTGCGTATTTTTGATTAGTAAAAATACTGATAAAAATTGAGAATAACATCAAAACAAAGAATTGGGCAAGAATAATGTGAAATCAGATTCATGCCTGAAGGCTAGATTCTCCACTTGCCTTGCACCCTGTTTTATTATTAGCACTTGCAAAACCTTGGTGAGAAAGGCCACAATTTTGATTTGATTTTTTTACATTCATTTTGCATATATGTAAATTACTCCACAAGGAGCAAGGCGATGGAAAATGAATGAAGTGCACAAAAATACATCAGTAAAGAATTCTAGAGTACTGTCAGCATCACACAGTGAAACATCCCAAGTTATGCTATGAAAATTAATTTTATTACTTCAAGATCTTAAAGAAAAAAGTATTACAAGTACTGAAATTTTCTACTCAATTTCAAATGTACTATGATGAGGTTCTACAATGTTTTTAAGCTGGTCTTGGGATACAGTAAGTAGCTAATGTCAAGCTCTTACATCCATTAAGAATGATCTGAAAATAATGCACTTTGTTAATTGCAATCATTGTACAAAAATTAGATCACTGATTGGAATAGGGCTATATTCACTCCTGGTGTAACTTCATTAACATAAACCAAAGATTCGTTTGCACCTTAAAGGGCCTGCTTCAGTTGACTTTAACAGTGGACTTTCCGTAAACTTAAAGAACTGGATCAGGCTAAGAAGAGGTAAGGTGGCCCAGGGGGTGATCTTTCAAATTCTTGAACAGCCATAGTTTAACTGAAGTTAATAGAAACATTTTGGTTTTCCAAGTGGAGATTATGGAACTTGTTTTTCTCTTTTCATTGTATATATGCTACAAATACTGGAGGGAAGTGTACTGTAGTGCAGCCACACGCTTCTCCATCCGCTCATTTCTACGCTGATACAGCCCTTTTATTTGTCCCGGCCAAAGTTTTCATGTAGCCACATGATGAAACACATCATGAAACTGATCCAGGTAAAAACTAGGGTCATTTTTCACTCTTGGTTATGTTTATCTTTGATTGTTCTCCCATCCATTCATCACACAAAGGGAGGGAACAGCATGGGGACAGAAAGAGGAGGCTGGGAACTGCAGAAGGGGGGGGGGGGTGTCACTTCTTTTAGCTGCAAGTGCTGTCTTAGAGCAGTTAACATTTACTGTGAAACCACAAGATAAATAGCTCACCTCTAATAACTGCAGCAGCAAGGAAGTGTCCATAGGATTTGTTTAGCAGGAAAAAGATGTTATGAGCTGAAAATATGCACTGAAAAACGGCAAAGTGATATTATATTGAAGTAGCAGGTGTGGTTAATCCTGAAGAAGTCTCTTTATATGAAATAATTCTGTTCAATTTTCTGAATCTGCACAGTAAGTTCAGCTCAAGCTTTTAGCAATATTATAAGCATGAAGGTACATATCTATACTGTATTATTTACACACACACAGACAGAGTGTCTATGTCTAATAATATATTAGACACATATATTTGCATTAATAAGTTATTAGAAGTTTACACTTTGTGGTCCAAGATAAAAATATTAGAAAAGAAAAGAAAGGAAGGAAGGTGGTCAGGCAAATTCTCTAGTGATCTGTCACTTCGTCTCCCTTTTATTCCCCTCCTACTTATTGTTTCAGAGTGTTAGTGCCCTAAGCAACACAGCAATAGCTGAGACAAAATGTTCATGTTTTAATTCACTTCCAAAATTCAGTTCGGGAAAGCTGTCTGTCAGACATTTAGACAAAGTGCTGGTACCTTTTTAGAAGCACAACAGCTATGTGCTTCCATGTCTCTGAACTTTCCTGGAATTAACCTACTTATCTTTTGTAGCCTTTTTTTTTCCTTTTTTTTTCTTTCCAATTTTCATAATAGCCCTGTAATTATAGGAAGAGTATCTCTCTACAGTCTAGAGGTGGAATAAAGTATTTTAGATATTCATTAAGACAGGAATGAATGTTAAACTAATCAAGTTGCTGTTTTCACATTATTTTTAACCTTTTTTCAGCCAGCCAACTGATTTTCCTGCATCCATGCTGGAGGAAGTTTCAGGAAACTCTTACTGCTTTTTAGGGAGCCCTTATCAGCATGAGCACCATCTTTGACTACCTTTGAGCAGCATTTACTCTCCTTTACCTGGTGAGCCTCTACCAATAAAATTACAGCCAATCTTCCTAAGAATTTATAGGTGAGTCAGGAACCCACACACCAAACCACAGACATCACCAGCCACTGGAAGAATTTCCCTGTCCTTCAGAAGCCTCCTCCTGCAGAGCAGCATCACTCCCCTTTGCAATCACCATGCCAGATGCCTCTCAGGTCACACCAGTGCTCTCTTGGAAAGCAGGAACAAAAAGGTATTGCAGTACATTTGGCTCTTAGTGTACCTGCTGACTTGTCTGCATTTCCATCATCTTCCATGTAGTATTGGTATCTGCTCCTGGTAACAGTGTTTCGTCACTACTGGACTGTGGAGCCCTCACTGCTCATAGTTTACATTAGACAGGCTCCTGCTTGCTTATTTGCCCCCATTTCTCCATTCTGGCTTTACAGCCACATGTAACTTCACTTTACTCCCCTTTATGTCTCACAGCTCACATAAACACTGGACTACTAATATTAAAAAAAGAAAAAATCCAGTGATTTTAGCTGACTTTCAGTTTCAAGTGCCTGAATGTCAGACTACAAGAGCTCTCTGACTCTGCATCAGAGCTTGAACTACCAAGTTATTAGGTAACAGCTCATTGGCACAGAGCTCCTTCCAACGCATTCAGCTGGCTCAGCTCTTTCTGATCTGAGAGTGCTTTCCATTTTTCTGACTGGCGATGCATCCTATCAGCAAGGACCCACATTATTTTTCAATCTTCAACTGGTAAAGGGCTGCTGAACAAGTACGATTGTCATTTCCAAGCGTGACATTTAGCACGGCTGGCATTTATTTTGCCCATCTTAGGTGTCAGTGGAATACTTGTTGCTGTTTGCTAACAGGCTTTGAAGACTTCCTGTCCAGCTGTGGACAAAGATGATGGAAATTGTGGGGCAAGGGATTTATGACAAAACCTCAGCACTTGGCATTATCTTAGTAAAGTATGTGGCCCTCTTTCTGTTATTTAGCTGTCACTGCTAATATTGATCCAAATTGGAACTGAGTGCTGCTGAGCCCCTGCAACTTGCAAAAGCTAGCGAGTTGTTCCTTAGTACCTAGCCAGTGCCCCCATTGCTCTTCAGTGCACACAGCAAACACAGCAGTCATTTCTTGTTTCTGATACTCACTGCAGTGACTGATTAGTAGCCTGTAAGCAACTAAATTTTAGTTCCCTGTAAAAGGTTGTTTTTCTTTAACTGGTCTGGCAGTCAAAGAATAGCTCTGTGCACTCTAATACATACAGTATTGTAAGTAATGACAGATAATGCTATCAAGGTCTTTTCCTAGAATATAGGGATTAACTCACCTCACTAAAATGTACACATTCTGCATAGCATAATGCAGTACTACTTCAGGACAACTATTTAAGCCAGCCAAAAGATATTATGTTCTGTGAGAACTAGGATGATCCCTAGCTGTCCTCTTACTTCCCTGTATTCAGATTTTTATAATCTTTTTAGATTAGTGCATAGATATCATAGCACTGAGCACTTTTAAAAACCTAAAATAGACTACATTAGCTTAAATTTCTAGGTAGTAAAGAAACTCGAGAGGAGAGAAACATAATTAACTTGGAGCATGGAAGGATTCCCTTGTGGGAAAAACACCCTGAACTAAAAAATGTAGTTTGTACAAAGTACCTAACAGTGAACATACAGAATCTGGCAGGTTATGCACTCTGAAGACTGATGTCTTAGGTTGAAGGTGGAAAGGTTTTTGGTTTATTTTCCTGTGAACATTTGTTCTTAGACATTTAAAACTTATCTGATCTCTTTGGATATTAAAATGTAATCATCACAATTTTGAGTGCTTGGTTTTTTTCTTTCAAGAAAATGAGAATAAAGGCTGCGTTGCTGGAATTGCCTATAGGTATTTCTCTACACTCAAAAAATGCTTCTGAAAGCTATGCTAGCACATGGACCGCAGTTCTGCTCACATTAAAATAAAAGGTGAAAGCATCCTGAGCACCAGTAGACGGAGAAGGTAGGAGATGGAGAAAGCAGAAGTCCGTACAAGAAGATCAGGCCCTCCAAAAACCAAACCACTTTTCCCAAATGATTCAGTTTTTTCCTCATAATTTACTTTTTCTTTTCAACTTACTAAAGTAACTCTTAGCAGTTTCTGGGCTGCTTAATTTCTTTCCGCTTCTGCAACAGCCTCTGTGACAAATGGCAATTGCATATATATTTGCTTCAGAATCAAACTCTTAGACTGGTATTCATCAGCTGTGTAAATGCCTGTTCCTACATATGTGTAGGTGGCTACAGAAAGGTGAATTTTACAGAACTGTTGATCTACTACAGATGAAAATTTTGAAGTCCAGACTCCCATACTAGTTATTACTGTCTTACTATAATTCAATTTATTTTTAACAGCCTTACCTAACTTAATTATTCTGGCATAATATGTCAATCAGTTGCTCCCCCCCAACACTGTTTTTTTTTTTTAATTATGGTTACATTGCCAACTTAAAACAAAACAAAAGATATTTCTTTCAGCTGTGTTACATACCATTGGCCTGATTAATTTTAAGTCCTAAGAAATAAGAGTCCTAGGAAATATTGCTATGGGAAGAAACAACTTTGCAAACCCAAACTTCTTATTTATGGAATTCTCAGTCTCTTGCTGGCTGATCAAGATCTTTGGCTGACTTACATCCTTCTGAACAAATCCTTAAAAGAGGCAAATTGTTTGTTTGTTTGTTTGTTTTTGAAAAATTCCAGAGTAGCTCTGTAAATACAACATTTCAGAAGACTACTACAGATTAGATGTGTTATAGTTTATATCAATAAATCTTCTGCTTTATCAGTACGTCAGAAATCTTAGGAGATACTTTGTATTGTCTTGTACCATAAAATGACAAAAATGTTCCAATCTAGTATATCCTTCACAGAGCCTGCTTAATAATGAAAAAGCTGCCATACAAGATAAAGAAGTGAATACAGATAACACAATGAAGCCTGAAAACAGGGACAGAGAAAACTCTCCAGGCCAAATGGAAATCTACTGGGATTCTGTAAATGAACCAAAGAGAGTTCATTCCCATTTTTTTAAGAATTAGTAAATCAGTCTCAATTAGAAATTCTTATCAATTCCGAATAAGAATTGTCATTATTTATTAACACAATTTCTAACCAAGGATGTCACTATGCATAAAATGGTAACAAGCTGAACCTCACAACTGTAATTTTTGTAATTCCAGTCTCACATCTTGGTATATCATTACTGGATAAGACAGAAGGAGTACTGATGTAAAATAAAGGGTAAACATTCTGAAAATCATGTCCTGTCATCTGCTGAGACCACGCTGTCCCATGTCTCTTTCAGTCATATAATAATTTATTGAATTATGAAACTATTCAATAAAACATTCTATTACCTAGCTATGATCTTATTTTAGTGCAGCTCTAACTGAAACCAATGGAAGTTTTGCCTGCAAAATGTAATGTCATGGTTGGATGCTAATTTTTTACCTTCAGGTAAAGTTCTACTCCCTTTTTTCATAGAGAGCTCTTAAAACCATAGAACTCAGTCTTTATCAATTCTTTAGGTAACACACATTAATTTAATGAAATTTGCTTAGAGTTTCCTATTTGGAATGAATACAGAAAATACAGTAGAGAGTCACAGACAATCCATCCTTTCCAAAGCATTTTTAATTAAGTGCACTTTCTAACCTGGCCAAAAAATGTCACATCCTGAAATGTATCTTTCTCTAACTATATATATAAACATAATAAGGTCACTGAGGGCACTAAATTATGCATAGAACAAATAATGGAAGTATACCAAAGGTCTGAGAAAGCACTTCAGCCAGTAGAATGTGAATGCACATTAACTTTCTGCTATAAACATTACAGACCAGTTAGATGATTAATTCTATCACAGTCACCTACAGCTTTAACACTGGTTTTGAAAGAAAGAGATTTTTCCAATACTTGTTAATATAATTTTTGTGGTGACATTTATTGAAGCATAAATATAAACAAACTTCATAAACATGAATTAATAATGCTGGCATTTTAAATGTTTTAAGAAGTATTCAAAAGAGGTAAAATGATTTGCCCACAAGAAGAGGAGTTATTGAGAGCAAAGCACAGGACAACATCACAGTATATCAGTGTTAATGATTTGTAACTTTTCCAAAAACGAACCGATGTTCCTTCTTTCTACCATTTTCCTCACTATTCAGAATTATAGTTTCAGCCAGAAGGGATTAACTAAAGAAATATACATATTCATGTACTACAGAATGAATCATTTTACTGCTGCTGTCATTTACAGTTTTCAGTGCTGAACTTCCACATGGGTAGTAGTGTAGCATCCCAAGAGTAACAGCAAGCACTCTGCCCCACTGTCTTCTTTCTGTGTATTTGCTGTCTGACAAAAGTTTTAAAACTCAGATTTTTTCTTCCATTTACAATTTTCAGTACATTTACTAGAAAATACCTATTACGACATGCGATGTGTCTAAGTGGTCCTTCTTCACAACCCATTTTAGATAACATAATATTAATTATAGCTGTTCTCCAGAGGAAAAACAGTGGTAAAAAAGCAAGCTAAGGTTACTGTTTCCTTATGAGATATGCTATGAAGAACAGTCAAATTCCACTGAAGTATTTCATTACTAGCTAGCATAATACTGAATCACAGCACAACTAATGAGTATAATTGCATTCAGAAAGTTTCATTTTAAGAATGTGTCAAACATATAATTTGATTAGGGCGTGTGAGTATCTGTGCATGGGTTGTTCATGACACATTCTTATGTATGTGAATCATAAGGCATTATGAGCCACCTACCTCCTGGTAATAGGCAAGCTGCAATATTCCTTCCTATTAGAAAGAAACCTGGACCATCTTTTTAAAAGTTGACAGCAGTCTCAGCACACATCTATTTTAACTCCTAAGCCTTCTAGTTAGACCAATAACATTACTGAGAAACAATAGTTACAAATTTTCCAATCTAAAAGAGAACCTGAATTTTCTAGTAATAATAAATATTCTAAAATTTAAAAAATGAAGCATCAGTATGGCTTTTACAATTCTGAATAGCTCTATTTTTTGTAAAATGTTGCTGATTTTAATGGGGGAATAGATTGTCACTTTAATAAAGTTTGGAACAGGTTTATTAGTTAAATAGATTGTATGTTAGTAAAAGAGCATTAATTTTGCCTGTAAGAGGTAAGTACTTCTGTTCAGGATTATATTTTTGTTTAGAAGACATGTAAGATTAAAAATCATCTTTCAAGTAGCTACTGACCGGGCTTCCTGCATACCTTAGCCTGTATGTTATAAATCTCCTCTGTTAGCTTGTTAATAACTTCAGCTGCAAAGTCCATCATCCTTCTGGAGAAGCAGCAACTCAGTCTTCAAGTCAGCTCAGCTTACTGTTGCACCTGACTAGAACAATAAGATGTTATGTCAACAAGACGTGCAATGATTACAAAGTCAGTAACTGTTGATAAATTTCCTTTAGAACAGCCACAAGTTACAATTCCTATATAGCTTCTTCCATTTCCCACATCTATAATGGAAATGACATTATGAATAACATCTTTCTCTAATTTTCATGGATCAACTAAATATTATACCATTAAAATTGTGTTTAGAATGCTGCAGCATCCTTGGGGCAGAGGCCATATTTCCCTATTGTTGAGCAACAGATTTCTGCTGTAAAAGCAGAACTTTAAAGAGCTTCTGGTGATTCTGCAATAACAAACTAATACACATGGCTGAAAATGATTTAGAGGAAAGAAACTCTTAACTTAGAAGCAAATTCCAGATTTCTATGTGTTATATATAAACAATAAAATTATAAAAGCATGAAAAATAACACGAGGACATCTTTTAATATTAGGTTGAGTGCAATGAAACTACCCTTTGCTGTATGATGATTATATAAAAATGCAAACAATGTCATTTAGCATTGCCAGCAGTGCTTTATTATTTCAAGTGAAAAGGAATATAGTGAAAGGAATTTAGAGGGGGGGTGGATAGTGTCAGCAGTAACAACATACATGATTACACATTACTATAATTAGCAATGGAATTTAAAGAATTAAAAAGGCAATATATTTGCTTTGTTTTTAACTATGCTTTTGACTCAGCAGCAATTCCATTGATATACTTGGCAGAAAAGTTTATCTCAGTCTTTTTTGAAATATAAACCCATTAGAAGGAGAAATGCTGTGACCAAAGGTAAACACTTCAATATAAAAAGGGCCCTAAAAAACCTTCCAGAAGGCAGTTTAATCCAAATCTGGGATAACTATGGATTAAGAATACATTGATGTTAGTTTGTGCTCCCCTCTTTTAATACTACTACCTCATGCTAATATGCTTTGGACTATTTTCCCCAACCCTTACACTGACCAACTCTTATGTTATAGTTGCTTTTTTCACTTTGATACACAAATTTGGGAAGCAACTTTACATCGCTACTTCTAACAATCTGTATACTTAGTTTCTTTTATTTCATTCTACAGTGTGATTTCTAAAGGTTATAGGAGTGAATGAAAAAGTGATGCTGAGGTACAACAAAGGCTTGCACTTAGAGTACCTCAAACTGCTTAACTGCAGTTGCAATATGCTTAGAAACATATCTGTAAGATCGATGAATGATTTATCTGATCTAAAATATCTGCATGTGCATTTGCAGCAGCTTTCTATGCAAATCAGGTACTTATGCACACAAATTATTCTAGTTAGCTACAGGAGTCTATGATGACCTAATCTGCATGTTCAGCTGTAGTACACCTCTAAATTAGCATGAAAACTGTGTGCATCTTTTGCATGCAAAAATGCATGCCCAATTAGATTGAAAGGTGGATCTTTTATTATCCCTGCATTGCTTTACTATACTTCTAATTGGAATGTACATGTTACTGGCATTCACTTTAACTCATAAGAACATTTTGAAGATATAAGGAATAATTTGCTGAAAATATTAAATAAAAGATTTAAAAATAAGTATATTCATCCTTTGAATAAGTGTAATTCTCATATAAATTTTAAAAATTTGGAACAGAAAACATCTTCTTGTATGGCAATAAATACCTGCAATTAATACTCTTACGTTAAAAACTTTGTCAATGTTATTATATGCAGTACTTGTTTTCACAGCATCACAAAAAAGGATACTTTTAATATCTCACTGTATGGGGACAGAGGAGGTTGAATGTGAGGCATAGCAGACACTGATTATACCCTCACTAAAACGCAAAATAGCCAGCAGATAAATTGTGACTTAACAAGTGAGCCAGGCTCACAGCTGTCAGATAAAGCTGTACTTCAAAGGTGAACAATAAAGTTTATATAAGGTCCTCTGTCAGTGTACAGCCAGTAAAAACAGAACTGATAAGCTGATGAAATGCTACTTGAACCTGGACTTTCATCCTTTGGCTCTAGGACTAACATGTGAGTTTAAAGAAGGAACCATGTGAAAATAATATCCATAGAAATATAGACATTGAATCAAGGTATAGAAAGACAACATCGTCACTGTTAGTAGCATAAACTATTTATAACCTATGCATGATGACCAATTAAGTTGAGAAGCAAAATGGAATAAATATAGGCATGTGAACTTCTATTAGTAAAAATTGAAGACTTGCTGAAAACGTCATCACTTCGCTTTCTTTATAACAAATTTGAAAAGGGGTTCACTTCAGTAAAACATTCTACTGTGAAGGGTGAAGACTGCACAAGGCCAAGGTTCTCAATACTGAAACACATTAGAGACCGGATTTGTTTATCTTCTCTTCTTTTTAATGCTATTAAGAAGGTCGGGCAGAGAGGGATACAGTTACAGATTGCCCTCTTCCTTATGTTGATAATATATGGGAAAGGCCACAGGAGTACTGGAAGTAGGATTTCTAAAATCCGAATATACATTAAAAAGGAATGTGAATGCTTTTGTGCTATGCTTTGCATTGGGAACACAACATTTTCCCACACATAGGTATTTTCTCTCTGTTTTGGATGCAAAAATAATGATTTTTTCAGTATCTTTAAGTTAAACCCCAAGTGATGTTAAAATTCAAAAATATACAATGGCGGAAACTTTTGCATGTACTACCATCTGTAAAAACAATAAAGTGGACGATTTTGCAGTTTTGGAGGCAAGTCTTGCTTGAGCCACAGAGAAGTCACTATTTACTAGTGAACAAAAAGGTGAGAAAATTCTCACTTCTTGTGATTTATTCCAATGACAGGGTTAATGACACAGGTAGACATGCCCATTGACTCATTAAATTGAACGGCAAGACACAGCTAGAAGTTAATTTTCCTTTGGTATGTGCTTAGGCACCTAGTTACGACAGTACTTGTGTCACCAGAATTTATTCCCGACCTAAAACTGAGTCGATCTTTCAGTTCAAATCTGTGGAGGCATTTTCGTACAACTCTCTATCTTTCAAAGCTCTGTAGTTGTAACAGCTCCTATCTTTTGTAGGTCAGGCACCGAGATGGACTTGCAACATGTAAGTTAGTTGATTACAGCGGTACAGTCGCTACGGATGTTTTGCTACACAAATATGCAGACACGTAGAATATTAATGTCAACTTTCATTCATAGGCAACATATGAATGATCAATGAATGAAGTTTTCAGTGTTTAGCAGAAACCTTTTAGCAAGGTTTGATGTAACATTTTGAAATATGTAGTCTCCGGTGTAGTAGATACAGCTGTGTGCCACCCCATATGGTAAAAATACACTGAAGAAGCCTGGCTGACTCTGAAGCGTGGCTGTGCAAGTTGTAAACATTTACTTTAGGAATATCCTGAAGAAAAATTTGAAGTTGGAATCAGAAGGAGCTATGCAATTTGGATCTGCACATCCCCGCTGAGGCGGAGGGTATGTGTTTTCTATTATCAAGGTACACTGTGGCAATCGAGGAAACTATCAAGAAAAATGGGCTCTGAGACTCCTCATAGTTCAGCCGTGCTGGGAGCTGGGATTTTTTTTCCATCCCAGTATCAAGCAATGATATTACAAGGAAGGCCAGCTGTAAAAGGAGAATAAAATACCTGTGTCATAAAAGTGTTGGGAAAATTCATTAATCTTTGTGAAATTGATTTAATTTCTTGGGTAGGTGCTAATTATCACTTGAGTATGCACCCCAAAATACTTGATATATTAGAATTTTGAGAATGTCAAACCAGTTTTGCCTGCTTTACAAACTAACTGAAATAAAGCAAAGGTAATTTTGGCATACCATTTTAAAGTCTTATCCTAAATTTCAGACCCTGTTTCTGCAGATATCCTGCTCACTGGTTGCAGTTAACATAATGGGCACTTCTAGAGAACCACAGACTGGCTGGCCTGATCCCAGCTCCTGGGAAAGTTATGGAGGAGACCCTCCGGGAGGCCATGTTCAGGCACAAGAAGCAACAAGATGACTGGCAGCAGCCAGCACTGATTGACCAACGGCAGACTGTGCTTGCTGCGCCTAACCAGCCCAATACTCTGCAGTGCGATGACCGGCTCTATGGACAAGGGGTGAGCTGTGGATTTTGTTAACTTTGACTTCAGCAAGGCTTTTGACATGGTCTCCCACTATCATTGTAGCCAAACTGGTGAGATATGGACTAGACAGGTAGACTATACGGGTGGGGGAAAAATGGCTGAACCATCGGGCTCAAAGGCTTGCGATCAGCAGTTCAAAGTCCATGGGACTTCAGGATGTAAGCTACATGCACAACAATATAACTGAGAACATGTTTATGGGTAATTAACCTGAATGTGAAAAGGGCTCATATCCTTTACTTACAGTAGGAGTGGAAGGCTCTAAGCTACTTCCAAGCCAGTCCATTTATAATCAGCACATTAAAAAACAAACGAGCCAATGACTGTATGCCTCTTAAGAGATAAGAAAATCTACTTAACGTGTTTAAAAATTAAAAGTATGTTAATTGCCAGAGAACAATTTAAGAGGCTAAAATTGACCAATGGCTAATACCCTGTAGGATTTAGAATGTGGGGAGTAATAATCTTCAGTTGGACACTTTATTTTTCTATATACCTGAGTGGCATGAAGGATCATGCAGATTTGCAATTTTGATCCACTGTGTTTCTCATGTTGACATGTCTACAAAATACCACTGACATGTGCCTCATGTGGGAACCGGGAATGTTATCTCTGCCACAGAAGGAAAGTGCTATTGCCAGTGGTCAGCACAGAAATTTAGAAATACTGGCTGGAAAAAAAACTGGTATGGCCAGATCCAATCCTCTTTTTTGGAAAGTATCTGAACACTTCCTTGAAATGTTGGTATGGGATACTGACACACACTGCTCTGTTTTCATTGTTTTTCGTTAACAAAAGGATCAGATCCACACTGCAATGTCTCCTCACTGGAAATTTGGCCTACTGACTTATCCAACTGTTTATCTCATCATTAATTATATTAATCGTGTATTGAAACTGAATTACTCTATACTTTTAGTCCATTTTGAATGTCACCAGTGTATTTGGGAATGTCTGTGATATCATCATCTCTGGATGTAAACTGTAAGAAATTTTCAAGGCTTAAATGGATCTAAAACTTGTAATCTAGTCAATTAAAAAAATAAGTTAAATGCAGGTTCATACTCAAAATTTGTCCTGGAGCATTTGCAGTTTTACATTGTGTATTGGGTTTAAATAGCTGTCTCTTGCCTACTGCTATATAAAATAATAACATAAACAAAAGAGAAAGTGGCTGACCATAAGCCATAGCACAACAGTGAAGCTGACAGAAAGCACTGTCAAGTGTCCTTAGTACATAAACGGAGATTCATTACATAAATTTTAGATATTAGTAATCTCAATTGCTACTTGCAATAGAAACAGATAAAACCATACAGCTTTTGATTATAAATTTTCAGTGTCCCTTGAAGTTTCTTCAGGTTTTTGCTACACAGATAATTTTACATGTGGAATTACTTATTTCCTCAAATCAGCATTTCAGAAAACTTTATGGCCCACATTAAGTGTTGTATCATGCTGTTACACCTGCCAACATTAGAGGTGACTTTGGTCACTGGTCTTTGATAGTGACACATGTAACTATTTCCTGTAACAGCAGGGTTCTTTCTGTTTTGCATTTGGATTTATTGCGATTAAGCAGTTACACTGGTTGGATCCACTGCCAGCTCATCTCTGGCGTTTACCAAACAGAGTATTTTGCAAAGCACCTGGGTAAGGACTGCTGTCACAGATACTCAAACCACCAAAGACCATAAGGATTGCAAAATCAAAAACTGAGGGGAGAATTTGGCTTCTGATGTACACAGTCGCTTGACTATGTTTGTCAAACGGCAGCTGAGGGAGGCGGCAGCCCATTTCTCCAGGACTCTCTACTCTCTTCTGTCAGTCACTTCTTGTGAGCATGTGGATTAAATTATCAGTGGTCTATGCCTCAGTTTACCATTACGAACACTGATATATTAAACCAAGAATATTTTCAGATTTAACTAAGCAGGGTTTGTAGAAGATTATGAAAACATTCTATTCCAAGCGTAAAGCATGATTTTTTTCATACTGATACTGTGAATGTGCACTAGCAAGATACACAGGGACACGCCAAGTTCCTGGATCTCCAGTCATACAGAGGTAACGGTCACAAATGATATGCATACTTTCTTTCAAACCTGGTAACACTAGGTCTGTGGGACAAGGTTACTCACTAAAAATAGTGCCGTCTCAGGAGCAGATTCCACACAAGCCAGAACACGTCATAGCAGTGTATCTGTGCAGCGAGACCAAATGCAACTGCCCACAGAAAGGAGCAGTGTAACTCCAAGACTCTTCTTGGCAGTTGCACCAGTTTGGTTAGAACAAAGCCAGCATCAGCTCCTTCGCAGCTATCCAGAGCGGAAAGCCATGCCGCACTGCATCGCAGGGCCCCGTCTCTCTGTTCTCTCCATCGCTTCACGCAGCACCGATGCAGATTATTGTGCGTTTCACATTGCGTGAGCACTAGTGATGTGGAACAAGTGTTCTGCAGGCTACACCGTACAGATAAATGGAAATAATATATATATTTACTCTGCCTTTTCTTTCTCTTCCTAGCCCCTCCAGCAGTATTAGTCTCTTCACTGGTATTTGCAGCTTTTTTGTGCCACTCACAGACATCACTAACGCAGCTTTACCACTAATCAAAACACTGATGAAGAAAAGAACGGCAGTGCCAGCGATGGGGTGGATGCATTGCCACAGCAGCCGGAACTTGAGGAGTGCAGGCGCCTGGGAAGGGACACTTAGAAGGAGCTACAACGCCTGGTGCCAGAGAGGGGCCGGGGGGGACCAAGTGAGGCGGCGGGCGGGGCCGGTGTGCCGGGGGCCCGGCGCCGGTGTGCCTGGGGCCCGGCGCCGGAGGCAGGCCGTCCCCGCAGGCCGCACCGGGGCGCGCGCGGGGCAGGCCGGGAGGCGAGCGGCGCGGGGCACGCTGGGACAGGCGCCCTGCGCCTCAGCCTCCCAAGATGGTGGCCGGCGGCTGTCCCCGCCCCCGCCGCGCACATGCGCAGTGGCGCGGCGGGCCGCGCCGCTCCCTCCCTCCCTCCTGGCGGCCGGGGCGCCACTGACAGACCGCGGAGCGGAGCGGTGCGAGCGGCGCGAGCCTCCGGGACCCCCCGGACCCCCCTCCTCCGCGCCCCGCCCCGCCGCACCGGTGAATGGGAGAGGCGGGCGGCGCCGGCCCCACGGAGCAGAGCGAAGCGGCGGCGCTGGCGGCGGCTCGGGTAAGGCCGGGGCCGCGCCTCCCCTCCTCTCCCCGCCTGCCTCCCTCCCCTCCCCCGGCCGCCGTCGCCCCCCGCGGGAGGCTGTCCCGGCCGGCGGCGGGGCCCCGCGGGCCGTGCGGCCGGCGCGCCTTTCCTCTCCTCTCCGCTCCCCCCTCCTCTCCTCTCCTGCTCCCCGCCCTCCGCTCCCGCTCCTGCCCCCTCCCTCCTTCTCTCCAGCTCGCTCTCAAAATGGCGGCCGCGCCCGTTGGTGAGGAGGGAGCCGGGGAGGAGGCGGGGGAGGCAGGGCGACGGGGCGGGAGGGAGGGAGGCGAGGCGGGGGACGGTCCCCGCGCCCCGGCGCGGCGGGGTGGGGGCCGCCGGGCGCGGTTCCCTCCCCTCTCCGCTGGCCCTTGCCGGACTTCAGCGCCGTTCTCGCTGCCGGTGACTTAGCAGGAAAACAGGGCGCGGGGGAGGAGTGGGCCAGACAAGGGAGCGGGGTGGGGTGAGGGGGAGAGGAGCCCCTGCGGTGGGCTCCGGCTCTCCCGGCCTTCGTGTCCTTCCCCGCCTTAGGCCGCTTCATTTCTTCTGGTGACTTAGCAAGATACCGGGGAGGAGGCGATGGGCCAGACGCAAATAACGATAAAAAAATAGTCTGGGGCGAGGAGTCTGGTGTGTGTGTGCCGGAGAGGATACCGAGCATCCCTTCCCCGAATTCCTGCTGGAGGGTTTCCTCCTGTTCTCCTCTCCCCCGTCCTCTCCGAGGGCAGGGCAGGCGTTTGTCAGGAGATGGCCCAGATCTCCAGAGTCGGCCGCAGCACGGAAAACAAAACGAGAATTGATAATACAGGGGAAAGGAGTAGGTGTTATTTTAAGAATTTGTTTCACATCCACCCTGTTTTCCTGCAGTGATCTAGCAGGGAAAGCATTGATAGGAGGTGGCTTAGACCTTCAGAACCAGCTGCAGTAAAAACGGGGGAGGAAGGTCTAATCTCTCCTTCTTGGGGTCATATCGCTGCCTGGTTGTCTACAGTCACACAGACTTACCTTGAAAATCTTTTAATAGCAATGGAGTTTGCTAAAATGCTCTATTTATTGCTATTCTTGAGTTTTTGTTTCGGCAGGAGGTATACGCAGGCAGGGCTTGTGATGGAAGTTGGGGGTGGGAGTGGTGCCTCCCTTAAAAAGTTTAGGGTTTACTCATTTCTGTGGGTGTGAGATTTTTTTAATTTTTTTTTAAGGTGGATGCAATTAAACTTGACCTTTAATACCAATAATAATGTGACACCTTCCCTTTCTTTGCCATAGTATCACTGGTAAAATTTCCTTGCTGATAGTGCTGCAGCAGAGGGCTTGGTTGTTGCAGGTCAAGTCAATTCATAATGAATTACCTAACCAGGGGATGGTGGAAGGTTAATCTAAGCTATATTAAAAATCTTTAAAAAACACTATTTTACTGTAAATGATGTTTGGGCACATTGACCTGGTTGAATTATGTATTTATGTGGAGATTCTTTTGAGTGTATATTCCTATGACAGTATTGTTTATATAGTATTAGGAGATGGGGGTTAAAGAACCTATGTTCAGTGATGATCATTTCGTAAATGATTGTGCAGCATTCAGCTTGTTTTCGGAAGAGGGAGGGTCTGCTATCAAAATGTTATTTGCCCTTAGAGTAATTTTGTTAAATAGGAAAATTATGTTAGAGAACTAAACAAAGAAAATATTTTTAAACAGAAAGGTTTATTGCAAATTTCTAGCTTGTTCTCAGGGATCTCATTTTTGTGTGTTTCTTTTGATATTACCATGTTTATGGATGCTGTGTGCAGCCATTGAGCAGAGAAGAGACTGGGTGGAGTAAGGAGGCAAAGCTGCGAAATGGCTAGATTACCCTTTCATAGCTTTTTTTTTTTTTTTTCTTCCTTTGCTTGCGTTTTGCTGGGGTGGAGGAATACTAATTGCCGTAACAATGAAGTCTCTTCTTTAGGGAAGAATCTAATGGTGCAGGAACCTTCTGAAATGAAACAAATCTTGCATTCTGTTTTGAGGCTTATTTTTCTGCAGGGTGGATCTTGATTTGTCTGACAGTGAGAAGTGACCAGTCACTGTTGCAAAGCCAGAATTTTTTTGTCTGATAACCATTTCAATATATCAACTTAGATATTCACTTGTTGAATTTATTTTATTTACACTTTAGATAATTATAGTTTTTGTGCAGGTGTTTTACACAAAAGATTCTCTGAAATATAGAGAACCCCCTGTATTGTTGCTCAGTGCTATTATTTGTTCATATAACTTCTTGGTTAGAGTGGGTTATGGGTGGACACACAAGAAGAGACAATCCCTGCTTTCTCTGGTGCCCACAGTAGAGTAACTCCTATTAGTATACGGACTTAATTGCATTACCCTTCTTCATGTGCCAAGTTCGTATAAAATAACATCTCAAGATTTTGGAAGCCCTTTTGAACAATATGGCTCTGTAAGAGCATTACTGTACCACTGGGGGTAATACTGATGCTTAGACTTAAAGTTGTGTAGGAAAGGCGTTAGAACAAAGGATTTGGGGAGTACAATAGGGACCAGATGAAGCACCTAGGAGGGGCTGCTTGTAGAAGCGCTCTCCTGTTCCAGATGTGGCTCATGGCATTCCCACCTGAATTCAGTGTTGATCAGAGCAAGTACAACACTGAACACGAATGATTCTGAAGCAGGTTGAGGTTTTGCTTTTTCTTGGGTCTGTCTCAGTTCTGGAGTCCAGTTTTTGATGGTAGATGGCCACAGATGAGGCTGCGTTTGGTTTTAATTTGCTCAAAATTAAATTAAAGGGTAGTGGCTTTTTTATAAGATGTAGTTCATTCACTTAGAGTAGATGTTAGAGGATTCAATGGATGTGTTCACTAAATACCTGTGTCTAAAAATGAGACCAGGCTAAGAGCAATGAAGAATCCAGTAAAACACTTGCCTCCTTATAACTTTGGTTGATTTTTGTCCTTGAAATGATGCAGTTACTTTCTGTACAGGAGTAACTTGTTCATTTCTGTTCTACAAAAGAAAAAGGCATTAATACTTACCTTTATGACTGTATGCAAGGTCTGTCTTGCGTGTATTGCTGACTCTTCTGCCTGTACTGTTTCCTATGCTCCACCCAGCCTTGAGTGCTCAGTTGGTATTCTTTGTCTGCTCTCAACTTTTTTGTCTATCCAGCTTGCTATCGATGGGACAGCTATTGAATTAACATCTGTTGACTGTCTTGCCCAACACTCCAACCTTGTCTTTCTTCAAGAACCCTATAACCAACTTCCATCAGTGCTAATTATAATGTGTTTGTACCCTCTTGTAAAATATTCTGGGCAAACAATAGCTGGAAAACCCCTGCCTCTCTATAGCTCAGAAATATACGGTGTATGTTTGTAACAAAGTTTATTTACAGCCCTCTGTAGCTGCTTCTGGTATTTATGAACTAGAGTGGTTGGAATTACTGTAGTACGAAGGGGAGCAGCTTCTGAACAGTTTTGTTTCAGTCAGCTTTCCCCTACTTTTGTGAACTTCAGGTCTGTTTTCTAAACTAAAGGCAAAGACTGTGGGAGGGCTGCTGAAATGTCTGTGAAGTGAACACTGAAATACTTGTCAGCCTGAAAATAAAAACTGCTTAGGCCTAAATTTAGGAAATCAAGAGGACAATACAAATCAGTAATTATTATTAATAAATAATAATTTCAGATTTCATATAGGGTGTAGGGGAGTTTCCGGCCTGTAACATGTAATTTCTGATGGCAGTTGAAGATATTTCCCAAGTGTCAGAGCCATGTRTGTTAATCAAAATGGTTCTGGGTTTCTTCTGTGAGGTTTATTATAGAAAAGTAGTAAGTTATGTACTGTCTATACATGCAGATCTGTTAATGAAGTTAAAACTGATCTCCTCTTTCTCCTTTTTATAAGAGCTTAAATATCATTGGCAGAACAACCTGTCTACTAAAAATGTATTCAGTTGATTAAGCCTTGCCTGGGTTGAATAGCTTTCTTGGGAGCTACTTTACTACTTGACACAAGGGGAATGGGGCTCCTAATGTGGCTTTTGGGTGTTGTGAGCATAGGTGTTTATTAATGGGTGATGTTGCTTTGTCTTTTGATCTGCCTGACAGAGTAGGTTACACCTCAATTTAAGTTTTTAAAAATAGGCATTTACACCAAGACATAATCCCGACCTGTTTAAAACTAGTTTTCAAGTACATAAAGTTATTTCTATAGAATTCTTGCTATAAGTGCTGTCCAAGTTAGCAGGAGTGCTCAAATAGTCATCTTCTGCATGTTAGGCTTGTGCCGTTACTGAACATGCAGTAGTGTGGTTTGAACTGTAGCTGTATTCTGTCAGCTTCATTGTGGTGCCTTTAGCTTAGGTTGAGTTAAATGTCTGTTTTTCTTGTATTACAGTTATTCTAGAACAATGCTTTTCCTCATTCCTACCATGTTTTGAGACCTACTGATGAGTATTACATATAAGAAACATTTGAAAGAACCATGATTTTTATCTGATGAATAATTTAGTTCTAGTTTTTACCTGGAGAACTTGCTAGGTACTGCAGGTTAGCCCCAACAAATTTGTATATCTAACTTATATCTTATCTTAGTTGTTTAAAGAAGGGCCTTTTCTTCTTAATACTCATTGAGGCAGGACTTGAATGAGGCAATGCTTGTCTCATTCAGCATGTTTAAAAGCTCATTCTTTTTTCTTTTTTCTTTTTTTTAACCTCATGCTTTTTCTTTAGGGGATTAGATAGGTGTGATTTAGGCTATCTTGCTTTTAGTTCAGTGTCATGGAAGCCACCTATCATATCAGTTCATGCCAACATGTACTGGTAAGGAAATTTCAAAGAAAAACGTTACTTACAAAATAAGTGCATGCTGTGATCCATTTCATCAGTACTATAAACATACAATCCCCTTCAAAGCAAATCATGTGTGCACAGCATTGTCATACTAAGCAGTATCAAGTGTGCTGATGCATGCATAACTATATTAAAAAAATCAACATTATGAATTCAAAGTACTTGTTAGTTAATACATTTAGAAGTACTTTTGCCATTTGCTCCTTATTGGTACTGCTTCCAAGAGAGCCCAGCAGTTTGACTTTGCTGCTTATGGACTTTTGGATAAGGATTGTGACTAAATAAATGTAATAAATACATCTTTGTGGTTGTGATTCCGTTGATTCTGGAAGACTTGCCTGGTATTTTTAACCAGTAACTAGTTGCTGCAGTCTTGAAAAGGTATTTCCAGTTACAGGACAGTCCATCATGGTTGAGGTTTATAGGTGGTGCTGCAGCAAATGTCTGTCCTGTAATTTTCTCAGATCTGTTGTTAAATAGATCTGAGTGAGTTCGTAGATACGCTTTTCTGAAGCACCTCTTGTTCTCCACTGCTTGTTGGTGAGTCAGCTGGCATACCTCCTTTGAGGTAGGGCTAAAGGTAACAGGTTTTATGGCATGATGCCGTACTAGTTCACATCTGAGATAGCACAGTGGCCTTCATGAGTGAGATTATTTATACATTCCCTCTTCTATCAATTAATTATTCCTATTGTGCATGACGAATCTTAAGTTCTTTTGGTTTAATTAGACAAGTCTCTTCCCCCCCACCCGCCGCAGATTGCCTCTGCCTTGTTTTTCTGCATGGAGGTAGCTTAATGCTAAAGCAAAGGTGTTAAGTGTATCCTTCTTTAAGACTAGAGGAAAATCAGTTAGAAACGTCTAGCCTGTTTACCTGTAGATAAATGACTGTTTCTTCCATAAAGAAACAATGTTGGCAGTTTGTCTTGTGCTTGATTCACCTGTTTTTTGGGGTGAAGAAGATCGGATAAACAACTTGGTTTATTTAAATGCTAGTGTCTTTACAATCTATTAAGAGGATGATGCCATTAATGTGAGTGTGTATATGTATTTTGAAACAGATGGTGTCTATTAAATCAGTAATGGTAGAAGTTTTTGGTTCTCACTCAGCTGGATTTGTAGGCAGCAAGCACAAACTAGATTAGGGAAAGCTTAACAGAGGAGTTCCGACCCTAGTATTCATCCGCAGCAGACAGTGAGGATGGGGTTAAAGTTCTAACATCATGCATGCCATTTTTGTAATAAAATCTTGTGAATAGCTAACACTATTCCAACAAACTTGGAATTTATCTTTTTCATGATTTTGTAACACTAGTAAGTCTGGGATGAGTACTAATGATAGCTAATTTCCAGTACCACAGCATATCACAATCACAAATTTATACATCAACAAAATGAGAACTGAGATGGTTGTGAATATCATGGTCTGCTGCCTAGTGTCTGGTCTCTCTTGGCCCTGTTTTGTGCTATCTGACATTGCTTCCACATGGGAAGATGTTTTCCGTTTCAGCAGTAAAAGAAGTAATTCTGTGTTTGTCTTCTGCTCTCTTGGCTTAGATGAGGGACCTTCCTCCAGGGAGAGCAGTTGCTCTCTTCAGCAGGAGAGTTACTGTGTGTGCGAATAGATGGGAGATGTGGGGATTCTGAGAAGGGATGCTGGTAAAGTTGGGAAGAGGAAGGCAGGTATTTCTTACGGACTGGTTCCCACAACTTCAGATCTGCTTTAGAGGCGGTAATGTAGTAGGTGAAGATGGGTCATAAGAAAGGTGAGACGCTTACAAGAACCCTGATTTCATTACTTTTGGTACTGGTGTCATGAAAGATTAAACTCTGTTCCCTGTAATAGGATAAGATGTATGCATGGCAATTATGATGTTCTCCACCCCCCCACCCCCCCCACTTGTCAAGTGAAGCCATTTTTGGTCAACAAGCTTTGAAAATGGCTAAAGGACTAAGTGTTCTCGTGATTTGAAGAATGGAAGTTCTGTCTGAATTTTTGTGTGGATTTCTTTGTGGTTTTGACCTTCTCCTATTTCTAAAGCTTTAACATAGGTGTTCCTTCAAGTTTCCTTCCAAATGTTTTTGATACATAAATTTAATCAATTCACAATCATTTTTGTTAACATCACATTTCCAATATAACAGGCAGTTTCATAATCGACATATTTAAATTTGGATATAGTCCTGTGACCTTCTTTACAGTTGTAAGTCTACTACTTAATTCTTCAAACCAGAAAAGGAGGGGGGGGAAGAACTGAAAAGAACAAAGTTCAAATCCGGTGCATGACTGCTGACCAACCATAAGAAACTATTCTAAGTACATGTGCTCTTCTCTTGGTGGCTAAGAGAAAGTAGCTTAAATACAATGTTCTAGAATTGCCATTGCAAAATGTGTCTGTATTGTTTGACCTAGCAAAAATGATTTTGAAAAACATCTTTTGCTGAAGTTATCCAGATAAACCATGATGTGCATTGCGCATTTCTCTGAACAAGTTTAGAGTAGCAGCTTGTAATACGTTAGCCCACTGTAACGCTAACCCTCCTCTTCCCTTCTTCTCTGTCCCGTTCTTCTACGTCCCCCCCAATTTCACTAACCCATGTCTGACCAGAAAGTCCTTCAGGTTTCCAGTGAAGTTCAGTGAAACCCAGTGGGGGTTAACAGGAATTTAAAACTAATTTTGTGAAATAATTCCTTGCTATCATATCACTATCACAACATAGTAAACAACAACATAAAGAGTTCTATGTCCAAAACTTTTTCACACATTTCAAAGGTTTCTTTTCTACTGCAGCCTGCTTTTTCTCCAGGTTGTTCATTTATTGGTAGTTAAATTTACCTGCATTTTCACACAGAACTGAACAGGCAGGCTAGAAGTATGATGTTTTCACTTGTTTTCTACCAAAGTCTACGTGTAGACTACAAACTTGAGCTCTAACCTGGAAGAAACTTAAAGGCACTAAAATGGTATGTAGTGACTCTGTGCTTGAGATGTTTCTCCTGAGAGTTAATTTTATCATGCTTCTACCAGAATTGCAAAACTGAAGTGATAGAGGGAGCATAAATGTCAAGATTGAATTAATTTAAAGGCTTCTTTTCCCAAAAAAAATATTTTTCCTGACAAACTTGGTCCAAATGTATTGAAAAGTCACATAGTGTTGGTGCCTGGGAAGGTAACAAGACCAACAATGTCTTTTGTTGTTTTACAGTCCTAAAGGTAGGTAGTGACTGCCAGCGATCTGCTAAGTAGTGATTATAACTTGAAATAATGCGGAAAAGTAAATGGACATAGAAGTTTATTTCAAAATGCACATCTCTAATTAGGACAGAAATGCATTTATTTAGGGAACATGCAGTATAGAGTAGTTAACTTGCTCATGTTTTATAGCATCTTGATGACATTTCTTAGCTTTATTTTGTTAGATGTAATTACAACCTGCATTCCAAGTCTTTGGAACATAGGCACTTTATCTGATCTGCTATAGATTACTTTCTAGTTCCCCATGGATTTATTGTTGAATTATTTTCAGAAGTAAACTATACTATCAGGTTTTTAGCAAAGTCAATTCAATTAACCTGTAAAAGTAGGTGAAATGGATAAGAAAACAGGCATAGGACTTCCATTTTTTGTGTTAAAAATATATTTGCTTTGATAAACCTTTAACTTAACTGAAATAAAAAATATTTTTGGTAACTTATTGCAAAATGTGAACAAACACTGCGCAAAATGCTATACTATGTGTAATACTATATTGATATACTTGGCAAAGCATTTGTGTTTAAGACCTATGGGCATTTTAAGACTTCACTTAATTGCAGAATAACAGGCTTATTAAACACGTGAATTAAAAATAAGACTCAGAGTTGTAATTCAGATCAGATCTGCTTTTTGTTTTGTTTTTCCAAAATAAGATAGTTGTTGGAGCTCACTTTTTCATAATCCTTCAGCTAGCTTTACTGATGTAGGCTGAGAAGTGGAGAAAAGATTAGCCCAGCTCATAAATGAGTAGCTTTCTTGTATTCTTCGACTCATCCCTGCTGGCTTAGCAGGAGATGAATTCTAACATTTTCTAGGATAAGGTGTGTTTGCCACACTGTAAGAACTGCATGGCTGTTCTCTTGTGATTATACTGTATATGTGCTTTTCTGCTGTAACTGGGGGTGAGATGAAGGGGGGGAAAAGCAACTGGATGTTTTATTTTACTTGTTACCATTTTTCTTTCCTATCAACAGATGGAGACAGATTTCTAAGAAACCTTTTCAGGTCATAGTAGTTATGCCCAAGAAATATGGATATTACTTCACTTTTAATTAGATTTGTATTTAAATGGCAGCTTCTATGGAATCTGTTTGTACAGTACACTTGTGGGAGGAGTTGTTCTATTCTGTGGCTTGAGTTTGATAAAGCAGCTTTTTACTTACTGGGTTTAAAACAAAATCAGACCATTAAAAATTAGTCTAGATTAAAAGGAAGTGTTGTTATATACTTGCTTATATACTTGCTAGAATTTAGCAATATAATCTAGAGGTATAAGAGAACAATTCATTTAATCTAGTTTTCCCACAAAGGACTGTAGCTCTAATTGCCTGCAAATACTCACAAATAACCACTTTAAGTCCTCTTGTTAATATGTTATGAAACAAGATACACCGTTGAAAAACTTTGTGAGGATCTAATGTGCCAGCCATGTAGCAAGTGACAATGCAACAAGTTTCTACTTTATTAGTGCATAAATGGATAGTCTCAACTTTAAACAATTGTGGAATTTAATTCTGATTATATCAATTCAGTTAGTCTTTTGGTGGCTCTGGTCTCTGCTACCACTTCATAAGTGACTTGCCTTTCACTGGGGTTGAAAAATTACCTGAAGAGAGGAAGCTAACCAAACTAGGATTTTGGATGCATTAACAAACTCAGAAGAAAACATAAGGAGTTTTCTTCCAGGTAAAACATATTTTAAGAACAATAGAGTGTGTTAGAGAAACCGCTTGAAAGTTGGTAGCATGTAGCTGGACACTCAAGGCTATTTTGAGTTTTACACAGGTTGTTGGAATTCTAAATGATTGCAAATTAAGATTTAGATTTGAAGCTAAATGTGAGCCATCTAAAACTCTGTAATTGATTTCATAATGTGAACCCGATTGTGTGTTCCTTGTGTTCATAATGGCTTATATGCCTTTTTAACACTCAAGTACTTAGTATTAGGTGTGCCTAACCTGCCAATCTGAGAACGTGATCTCAGATTTTGTCTCTTTCAAAGAAGCATTCCTGTAGAATATTATTAAATACATGATTTTGTCATAATAATACTTAGAAAACAAATGGTCTTGTAGTTGAGTTTATTAGGATATTAGGATTCTGAAAAAAAAAGTGAAAATTTACTGTTCTTAAAGCAGAGCGGTGCGCAGCTCTGATAAGCTTTCAGAGTTGAAAGGTGTTGGTCTGTTCTGTATCTACTAATACATTTGCTCTGTAATTTATGCCATCTATCTCTTCTAATTTTGGATATAATGAGTTACAGTTACATGTTTAGTGTATCTAGCTTGTGTTTTTGTGGGGAAGACTGTTTATGGAGCCTAAGCAACGGTCATTAAAACTGCAGAAATTTAATTAATTTATTTTTAAGTTCCTGGAGGAGCTACGAACCATGTATTCCAAGATCTGCAATAACAGATTGGTCAGCAGTGGTTGTTAGGTTGCTAGACAGCTGCTAGACAGCAGCAGGGTGAACTTGGGGTGGTGCTGATATATTTAACTGTTTGCTGCTGTTGTGAACCAAGGAATGATGTTAAAACTTATTTTCTTGGTTTAAGTCATAAAAATTCAAAAGTTAAGAGAGAAAATGTAAAATACAGGAGGGACGAATGTGCCTGTGGGAATTACGGGAGATAGGAGAAGTACTTAACAATGTATTAAGGCTGATTGACTGTTTTTTGTAGTAGCTAGTAAGCAAATGTTTCTGTAGGCTTGAGGACTTAAATTACCTGAATGATAAAGATTTTGAGTCTGGAGTTCCAGTGGGTGAGACCATCTTTCATCGTGGTGCTGATGACGATTTTCTTGATGACGGGAGCCCTGGCTTAAGTAATCAGAGTAACTTGGGCCGTGAAAGAAGCCTGTAAAGTAGAACTTCTGAAACTTGTAAAGGCCTTATAATGTAATACATCTTTCTCTACATAACTCTCTGCAGCTTTATTGAGGTGACTTTAAAAATCTGGTTAGAACCTACAAATGTCTGCAAGGAATACTGGTTCATGATGAACTTGGAATAGCTTTCTGCTCTCGGTATGTCACTACTTGGTATTTGTGTAGATTTTCTTAAACCTTATTGCTATGGTAGCAGAGCACTGCCAGTCAACAAGGCATTGATACAGATGGTTTTGCTGCGTAGCATGGTCATTCGCAGTGAAAGGTGAGCACTGATCCTAATGCATGCATGTTAGATTGGGTCTTGCTCATGCTACAGAGGCATGCTCAACTGGTTTAAACCCAGTCAGCGACTAAGCACCACTCAGCTGCTTGCCCACCCCCCCTGCTGGGATGGGGGAGAGAATCGGAAGGGCAGAAGTAAGAAAACTCGTGGGTTGAGATAAGAACAGTTTGATACTTGAAATAATGAAATAACAATAATAATAATAATAATAATAAAAATTGTAATGAAGAGGAAAACAACAAGAGAGAAAGAGAGAGAGAAACAAAACCCAGGGAAAAAAACAAGTGATGCAACCGCTCGCTGCCTGCCAACCAATGCCCAGCCAGTCCCTGAGCAGTGATYGTGCCCCCTGGCCAACTCCCCCCCAGTTTATATACTGAGCATAGTGTTATATGATATGGAATATCCCTTTGGCCACTTTGGGTCAGCTGTCTTGGCTGTGCCCCCTCCCAGCTCCTTGTGCACCTGGCAGAGCATGGGAAGCTGAAAAGTCCTTGGGCTAGTGTAAACACCACTTAGCAACAACTAAAACATCAGTGTGTTATCAACATTATTCTCATACTAAATCCAAAACACAGCACTATACCAGCTACCGGGAAGAAAATTAGCTCTATCCCAGCCAAAACCAGGACACGCATGCATGTTAGATTGGGTCTTGCTCATGCTACAGAGGCATGCTCAACTGAGTCTAGCAAAGCAAGCGTACGTCCAGAATGAAAGATGAGTTTGACAAACATTATTTCCCATTTATATATTTTACGTTTACTGGTGTATATGTTGTTTCTAATAAAATATGTAATAGTTAAACTTGCTAACTGCAATGTAGATGTGTCATGTCTCAATTGGGAGTGATTTTTACTATAACTTTTTCTGAAGAGCAGAAATGGGTATTGTATAGTCAGCTGAGCCATTTCAGTGATTTGTTTATGGTGTTGATCCATAAGCAGTATTTCTGACACTTGATGGGAGTAAAGGAAAGACAATGGAGAACCTTGAACTGATCTTGCTGCTAAAATACTGAGGAAGATGATAAGGTTGGTTGCGATGGCACAGTTTGGTGTCTCAGGATACATTTATGAAAATGCTTGGATTTGGAAGGGCTTCTAAGAGCTTAACGTGAAACACCCTGTTGATGGCAACATTGGTGGAGAAGTCAATAAGCTTGGTTGTTGTGTGCTGGCAGCTGGTAAGCACCCAGTGCAGTTCCTTCCTGTGGTGTGATTCCCATAAGGCAGTTTAAAGGACAAAAGCCCTCATTCTTTCTGGGATGCTAAATCCTTGACTGAACGAATACCTTGCAGGGACCAATGTAGCATCTTACTGAAGGTGTAATTTATATCATTGAGTTAATAACTGGTAGCTAATGGTTTCTTTGACCTTCGTATTTATGGCTTCAATTTTGTCACGGTACAGTATGTGTGTTACTTGGAAAGAGTTGAATGGTACTCTGCCACATACGGATAAAACCTTCCGATTAAAGCTATAGCAATGAGTTATTACAATTGCTAAACAAAGTCATAACAGTAGTAAAACAGAAGTAGGTGAAACAGAAAAAATAACAAAACTTTCATCCTGCTCTAAAATATTTGGATGAGCTATGGTATCTACGGGTGTCTATGCAGTGATTAACAGCAGTAATCAGTAAGTCAAGGATTAAGTCCAGAAACACTATTTTAGTAGTTAAAATCAAAATCAGCCTGCTTTCTTAGTTTTGAAAACTTCTGTCTTCAAGTGTGTTTGAAAACTTCTGTTTAGTCTCATTGTAGATTTGCAAAGTAGATGATCAGCCTGAAATAGATAAAAGCTAAATGTCAAATTCAGGGCACAGTGTCTTTACCAGACATGATGTATTCAAACCAAATTTTAGTACTGTTTAGCATCCAGTGTACTCTGATAAGCAAAAATATAATGAACTTGTTACGAATGAGTGGTTTAGAGGCTGCTTAAAAAATCACCGTCAAAGGTATTAGCAAAAAGTGGTTTTAATAGAAATTTATTAAAGTGTGACTTAACAAAGTTCGATGGCAAGGTTCACTCTATCGCTTACTGTGTGGATGAAATCTATAAAGGAAAAATCAAGTTAGAATCGAGCTAGAATGATTTATACAGAGACTGAAGGCACAAAAGGGGTAAGGGAGACCCTCCCATTGAGTCAACGAGGTTCAGAGAAGACCCCCTTGCTTTCTAAACTCCTGATGGAGCTTAGGTGCAGCTAGGTCCAATCTTAGTCTCAGACTTGGACAACAGTTTATGTCTAAGGGATTATATGTGTCTAGCAGCAGTCTAAGGTTCATTCACAGGTTTAAGGTGGATCACAAGATTTTTAGCAACACTTAATCATTGACTAATTTAACATTTACAAAGTAAGTTAATAGAATTTACTACGATCACAACAGTGACTTAATTACAGATTCGAGATGGTAATATTTATACTATACTTGCTATCAGGTACTTCCATGTATGCACACAGACACAAAGATAGATAAATATACAAAGGTATACCTGTTAAAAATTCCCCTTGAGTTCAGTGAAATACTCATGTCACATGTCTCGGCATTTCTCAGCGGGCGAGGGGATGAGCCTTGAGGAGTGAAGGGTTTCAGCCCAGGTCCCGTTGTCAGCTTTCAGTGACAGTCCTCCAAATATTGCAAACTTGAGAGTTCGTGAGCTCTGAGAGGCGTCCCACTCAGAGGAAGATGCTGGTCGCAGCCCGCTGCGGTCTAGGAGAGCTCAAAGGGTCTCACTTAGGGCCGCTGTTTATAGGTTCGCAAGATGATTGGCTTTAGTCATCCGTGAACTTCCATCCTGGCCACAATCCAAGGTGGTGGTGACTAGAGTTCTCAAGATTCCAGTAACAGTGGTACTGTTCCACTCGAGCTACCATTCAGATAAGGATGCCAGGGGATGACAAATTATCCCAGCTCTCATTCCCTACCTTGGCCAGGCAGCAGGAGTTCCTGATACGGTCAGTGCTGTTCCCCATCTTAGCCATGCAAGAGTTCCTGGTACAGTCAAGGGACGCTTCACCGCCCAACTTGTTACACAAAGGCCAAGGCCCAGCGGGAATCCCTGAGATCATAGAGCGGCCAGGAGAAGGGGGGGAAATGCACCACCACAGAACTCTGAAGGAATTTACAGATTAAATTTGATTTTTTTGTATGTGTGTGTGTACAGAATGGGCAGTTTTAGGAATTTTAATTTCAGTAACTTTGTTCTTGCTTGATGCTAGTTTAGGTAAATGAACAGGTATTTTTGGCAGGTTGAGACTAAAATGCTGAAGGGTTAATTTGATTCCATAATCTGTTTCTCAATTATATTTGGAGAATACTTATGGAAAATAATATTTAAATGTCTCCTGAAGCAAGTATGAACACCATCGTAGAAATACCTATGAGCAAAGGCTTATCATTTATTGGCATGACGTATCATGAACTGAGGGGAATTCTGACTATCTCTTGCCTGAAAGTGATTTTTTTTTTTTCCTACCTCATTGCTTTGACTGTATCTGTTTAGCTATTGTGCTTTGAATACCTACTATATAGCTGTCTCAAAGACCTAACAAATATAGCTGAACCCGTTTCATTTTTCTATTTGTGCATCTTATGAATGGTTAGCTCTCTTGTTGGAAACACTTGAACCACACTGATATACATCGGTATAAGGACCTGTGTTTAAAGTCAGGAAGAAGAAACCATCTTTTGTATTGTTAGGATGTCTTAGTCACCCTCAGGAAGAGGGTGGTTCCTATACAGTATCAGATCTGTGATGTCCACTTCAAGTGTGAAGTTAGACTCAGCTGGGTGCCTTGACACTAACCAGTTGCAAAAGGTATGTATTTAGTCACCATCAGGGTGGGACCATCTTTAAATGGATGTCAGGCAGAATCTCTGAGCCTCAAAGCCATTTCAATAGGAGTAAATGTGTCCTCAGTGCAGTGTGGGTGAGTCTTGTGGTGAGTGCAGCTGGCTCCAGCAAAAGGCTGCATGTGGTGAAGCTAAGGAGTCTCTGAATCCCAGTTTAGGAAGATGGGAGGTGATTCTTAGACATGAAGAGACAGAGGGTCTTCCACTTCTCACTCTCTCTCCGCCTCCCTCCTATACTGCTCTGTTTCTACCTTCCCTTACAAGGACAGATTCTTCTGCTTTTCAGGTTTTTCTGCCCAATTTGTTGCTCTTTATCAATAGTTCTGTATGTTTTAGAAGCTTTTGTAGGGAAAAAAATTCTGGCCTGTGATGATTCTTGGCTTTTTATTTATTTATTTAAAACAGATTATGCTTTAGTATGCCACTCCAGTCCTACAGCACTTAAGGATTGAATTAGCTCTTTTATCCTTATTGCTCAGACATTTCTACCAGTCCTAAGTATAAAAGCTGATCTTTAGCTAAGTGGAGAAGTTAGCAGTTAAGATGAGATGGAGTTGTCTGTTGAGGATATGCTACTGTGAATGGAGCTGAGGAGGATGTTACATACAGTTTTCAAATGGTTTGTGTTTTCATAAAGAAGTAGCCTACCTAAACTGCAGTGGGTGATGTTTCTTCTTCCACCACGTACCTGTACATTCTAGAAAACTGAGCAGATACTGTACTGCCAGGAGGAGTAAGAGGCAAACATTTGATGTGTTGTACCTGTTCCAGTGTTAAGTGTTCAGCCAGGTCTAGCTCCCGATTTTAAAATGCTTATAAAGACAACTGATCTTGCTGAAAACACTTGTAGTTTTGTTGCAAGATTGTACATAGGCAGAGGTTTGCCACTCAGTGCTTTTATATATGCAGACTATTGATATGGAATCAAATAGGTCTTAAGTTAGAAACTAAAACTTTCTGCAGTGTAAGTGGGGCTATTAATAAAAGGCACATCCTGTTTTACATTTAATTAGTAGCTGTTACTCCATGGATGGCTCTATTTAGGTTCAGTCTTTTTTTTCTGTACTTTACACAGAACAAATTAAAATTTTCATACAAAGCCATCTTTTCTTTCACAAAAGATCTAGGTCTGTCTGGGCACCACCTTATTCACAGTAAGCTGCTGATATTAAAAATGACTGATTTCAGGGAAGATGTAAGGAACAGGTGTTGGTTTTTTGTGGGTTTTTGTTTCCCAATGGTTCTCTTCGAACACTTGCTTCCTCTCATTACTGAGGTTGTTTGCGGGTGTGTGTGTAATGCAGTGGTGACTATAAACCTTGATAGGCAATGGAGGAGGACTGGTTAGTCTTGCTCCACTGAGTTTTGTATGTCACAAAGCCTTCTCTAGCCAAAGAAAAGGCAATGCACTTGGACAATATTCATCCATTCTCTGTTGTTTCTAAAAGTGGCACAGGTGTATAATTAAAGTTGGGTCCTTTTGGCTTTTTGTTTTTGGACATTTTTGCTTGGGTGGGTTTTTTTGTTTGTTTGTGGGTTTTTGTGGTGTGGGTTTTTTTTTTTTTTTTCCTGTTTGTTTGTTTTCATTCTTTTTGTTTTGTCTTTTGTTAAAGGGTGTATATGAAGGAAGCTGCCCTAAAAATACTTTGCCTTATATTCAGGTGCCTTTGTAGTTAAAAAGTCAGGAATACTGAGAAGGGTGCTTGGAACAGACACTTTTCAGAGAAGCGAGATATTGTAGATCAGTCGATTGGTAACTTACTGTGGATCAGCTGTAATTTGCTAATAGCAGAAATAGCTGCTTTGCCCTGTAGCTGTTGAAATTTATCTAGTACTAAGATCTGTTTCTCAGTACCAGTTCAGAGTTAGAGTGATGGAGCAGGCCAGGTGTTGCTAAGTGTTGGGGATACAGGAGGAGAAGTCTGGGGTTACTTTACATTTGAGGGGGAAAAAATGCCTTTCTAACTAGATGACATGTCAAGGATTGYCTTATAAACACAGTTGCTGTTATTTTTAGGCAAGTGCTATAGTTGCATCTCCTAGATGCAATGACAAAACTGACAAAATATTGGAGTATGATTTTTACTGGAGTTATTGCACCGATGCTGGATTTACAAGGCATTCACTACTTAGTGGTAGTTCATAATATAAAAGCCACCTTCTGGTTTTAATACCATGATTTTTACCATGGTAGTACTACAAGCAGATTTTGGAAGTTTATATCTTTGTGTTCTGCTATTCAGTGCTTTGAACAGTGCTTCTGTGTATAAAGAAGTGCCTTATTTTGTTCTTCTCCACAATGTTTATCGCTACTGAAAGCGTTGCTATGTTCATACTGAAATGCAGAGATTCAGCCATTATAAGCCTCTATTTTTCAGTACTTAAATTTATAGCAGCATTGCCCTCTAGAGGGCACTTCTTCTGATCATTTCAATAGATTAATTTTTTTATATTAACTGAATTTCCATTAATTCGTATGCGATACTCCTACTGTGTAGTGAACAAGATGCATCTATTGAAAACCAGTTGTCTCTTTACCTGTCAGAAAGCGAGGTATGGGACAAGAATAAGTGAAATGTTTGCTTCTGTTCTCTGAAAGGATGCAGCCTGTGCTATCAGTTTTCAACTGAATTGTTTCTGAAACAGCTATTAGGGAACTAATTAAATAATGTCTTGCCTATTTAGAGTGCTCCTGCTCTAAACGGCTTGCAGTGCAGTATTATGGTGTACAGCATTTGACGTGGAAAATCCACTAGCAGAGTGAAATACAAGCAACTTGCAGCTTAAGCTTATTTTGAAGCAGACAGCAGAGCCTAGATAGGTTTAGAAACAAGCTGCTGATCCCCTGTGATGGATAAGTAGACGTTAATGATATGAGCTTAGTATTTTCTTTAATTTTTTCCATATAAGAAAGGCTTTGGTTTAAAACAAGCTCCTTACCAAAATTGTTATCCAGCTTTTGTAGTGAACCTTGTGTACCTGTATGTCTAGTGGAGAAATAGGAGGGGAAAGGCACTGGGAACACGTGTTTGCTGAAGTTTACAAACCCAACTACTATTTCGTCAGTCTTTGGGTATTGTCATGTTCAGTTTATCTCGTTGCTAAAAGCCGGTTGGTCAAACTTGCTTAACGGCTTGAGTAAATCATGTGTTATATACAGACTCGTCAGGTATGCAAGAAATGCTAACTTCAGCATTTTTCATAATCATGTTGCTTACAAAAGAGTACCTGCAGCGCAGAAATCAAAAGGCAGTGCTGCTAAAATGATTTTGGTGATGTTGCCTTGACTAAGATTAAAATTGTCCGGTTGAAGTAGATTGTACGCTAAGAATACTGAAGTTCATGTTACTGCGTAAGAAGATATTAAATAGTGTCGGGGGAAAAAATGAGTAATTTGTGAAAGGCACAATTCTGACTGAATCAAGTGCTATCTTGAATATGTCAAATTTCACCTATATTCTGAATTAGCTTGCATTGTCAGATGTGTAGTGATCGAGTCACTGTCTGAACCCAGCTGAAGTAACAGGCTTGTGGCAACTCTGCACAATGGTAATTGTGCTACTCTGATAAGATTGAAGATCTGTTTAAAAATTTGCTGTACCCCAAATATGGGTGAGATAAAAGATTAACTGTAGGTAAACCGTGTTAACACATGACTGAAAAGAAGGCAAGTATTGTCTTTTAGAACGTGGTTCTTCAGAACTTCTTCAGATAGTGTTACTAGAATAGAAAAAGTAATTTGTCCAGTATAATTGTGTAATAATCTACCTGTAAAGTTCATGTGCTGAATTATAGCCGTAGTCTTTAAAGATGCTGTTTGGGTAAATCTCAGAGAACTGCTTAGTATAATGCCACGAGTGAGCTACAGTGACAAACTGAGTGTGCCTTGATGCTGTTGGTTATGGCCTGAAGTGTGCCGTAGCATCTTCCATAGTCCCTTTCTGGAATTTCTTCTTCTTTCCTTAAACTCTCCCCCAAAGCTTGAAAGATATAGGAGAGCGTTAGCTGATCTCTAGTGTGTGTTGAAAATTAACTGAATGAACCTTGCTGGGTTTAGTTTGATGAAGAGAGAAATCTACAGAAGATAAAAAATCTAGCATAAGGATAGAGGATTTTGGGGGGTAGCTTTTTGATAGGAGTAGTGAATGCAAAAAGTAGGCTGTTCATGGTAGGCCTAAGTTCTTTTCATCACAAGAACATATGATGGAGTTGCCTACAAACTAGAACTGGGCTGTGACTGAAGATGTCTCCCTCAGCTCCCTGTTTCTTGAAGGAGTAATGGTGGGAAGACAGGGAATAAAGAAAGCGTACAGGTCTCTCCAGGCTACTCAGTCCAGGTTGGAGATGTGCTGTAAGAGCATAATTCCAGACTAGCAAAATAAAATTGCATTTACAATTTTAGTCAGCTTGTTCTGTCCAGAGTGGTGTTGCAATCTGAGTACAGAAATCATGTCAGTCCAGAGTGGCTGAATGCTTATTTAAAGGAAATTAATGGTGTCTCTTTCTCTACCTTCTAGATGGATTGAATCTCCTGTGTTGAATGCCTCTGGATTTTCTATTGGATTTCACGTCTGGAAAAATATTTTTGATTTAAGCCACTCGGTGGCAGACTGAATTGTGGATCCAGGGTTCCTAAGACTTTAGATCTTGAGGAGGCAGCCACTGCTGAATCACGTTAACCTGACATTGCAGCCACAATGGTGCTGTCACAAAGGCAACGAGATGAACTGTAAGGAATGGGTATTTTTAAGTTTGTGTCGCATTTTCATTAAACTTCAAATACTAACTTTTGTTTCCAAATAGATTTTACAGAGTGCCGATCAAGTACCATGTATTATGCTTTAGATCTCTGTACTCCTATTTTTTTATACAACTGCTGGTATTTGATACAGAATTGTGAAATGGTGAAAATATCATTTCAAAGTTATTAATGGCATAAAAAATGGATTCTTAAATTTGCTATAATTTATTATCCTCTATTTTGTTTTGACTTCAGTCACAAAGTTTTTAAAGGGTTACATAGGCAGCAAGCACACTGCAATATATGCTTCAAACTGATTTGTGAATTCTACTTTTATCTTGAGAAAATTCTGACACTTTTTTGTTATTTTACTCCCAAATGTAGATAAGGATCTGATCAGAATGTGCTACATTGTGATTACAATCTTTCTTTGACTCACTAAATTGTATTTAAAATGAAGGGTATATTTAAAGAAGAAAAAAAAAAAGGCAACCAAAAAACCAAACAAAATAATAAAAAAACCCGCCCCCAAAAAAAACCCACCAAAAAACCCCACCTTAATGCAATTTAAGATATGGAATTCTTTCCAGATTTTAAGGCTAGGAATAGGCTGTCAAGTTCCATGCCTTAGTTTGCTTTCTCTTCTGTAATAAATCATGATAGAACGAGTGGTGGGTAGCAATCAGGATGGCAATGTCTCGCATGATACCCAGTTTCATAAACTCACATAGAGTTTGTGGTCTTGTTTTGATTTTTTTATTCCTTTTAAAAGTATGGACCAAGTATCATTTAGCATTTGGTGTCTCTCTTGTCCGTGGTAAGCTGTCCTTTTTTTTTTTTTTTTAAATACAGCTTCTTTACTTTTCCTGTAATGATTCAACCCCCTTTATATTAAATACAGTATGCGTTTTACTTTTTCGTTTTGTATACTTAAATACAGTTGTTCTACTTAAAGTAGAGTAGAAGCTATCTTCAAATTTTGATTTTTACAACTGTTCATTAGATTTGGAGAAGGTCTGGCGTTTAAACACATTAAGGATTACAATTTTTTTTAGCAATTCTCTGTTTTTTTCTGGCAAAAACCTCAAAGAGTACATGCATTAATGGGGAAATGGAAGTAATGAACTGTCATGAATGGAAATGGGAAATGACCAGAGACTTAGGATTTACTTCAGAGGTCTGATGAGGAGGCAATACTTTGTTTTAGCATACCTTGTTTATGGGGAGAAATTTGAAATTCCTGCTTGAATGCAGAGTTATATTTAGAGTTGAATGTGTGAGGAGAGATTGAATACATGTAAAAGGTAGGAAAGAATAATATGATGAAAGCCACAGGAAGAATTTTCATGTGAAAAGCAAGTTCTTTTCAGAAAAAAGCAAATTCTTTTCAGAACAAAAAGTCATTATTGCTTCTTTCTTCAGCTATGGAAAGGTATTAATTTTCTCTTGAATGCCTTGTGTAGATGACCTTCTGTTTTTTTTTTAAAAAGTATCTGTGTATCAGTTTACTTAAACATTTTAGTATGTGTTTATCTTTTCCCCGCCTCCCCATATACGTATGTATACACACACATATCCCTTCCCAAGAAAGTAAGTGATAATAAGAAAACAAAACTAGGCTTCCTTCTGGAGGCTGATAAAGTAACTGAAAGTCATTTTACCTTTAAGTCTACTTAGAACACCGAGCTTACCTCTCTTAAGCAAACTTTCTTTGTTGTGTAACTTAAAAATATTTGTGCATTTGAAGTAAATTTTGAAAATGCAGGATTTCCTTAGTCTTGTTCTCTTAAACAAAAGGTGCTGACTGCTTGTTGAAGTCTTAGAATAATATTGAAACTTTATGAGTAGGTCCAAAACAAATGCATGCTATCTTGAGAGGGAGGTTCAAGACAGATTAATTTGGTAATTGTCTTGTGTCAAAGTGCGGAATATTTTGAAGAATAATGTAAAATTTGAAGCACTGTACAGGCAGTATCCCTTCCTGTAATCTAACTAAAGTTATTGTATCATTCTGAAAAACAAAGCTAAGACTTGTTCTCTTAAACTGAGCATTTTATTCAAGTTTAACTAAAGTGAAATTTTGTACCCTAAACTGTTCTGCCCAAAATAGTTTTCCCTCAAAGATAAAGCCACAACTTTAATATGTAGATGTGGCTGTCGCTTTTGTATCTGCTATGGCTTCAATGTACAATACAGATTGATAAGCATATTCATGCTACTCCAATGTTTGATAACTTAAAAGAGAAAAAAAAACCCCAAACTCTTCACCAAACCTAAAATAAAAAGTGTATGCTGCTATTGACATCTTGAAGCAAAATCTGTTTGCCAAATGTATTTATAAAATTTGCTTGGGCTTTTAACAAACCTAGTAATCCTAGGTATTGTACTGCATTGAAGACTTAGATGTTGATCATGCTTTTTTAAAAATAAAAAAGTAGTCTGAACCAATCCTTCTACTCTCTTATTCAGAATTGTGGCTGAAGATACTGTTCTTTGTCTTTCAGAAATCGAGCAATAGCAGATTACCTTCGTTCTAATGGCTATGAAGAGGCATATTCGGTTTTTAAAAAGGAAGCTGAGTTAGATGTGGTGAGTTCAAACAAGATTCTTCATCTATATTTTAAGTAAAGAGTTTATAATTTTATGGCATTTGCATCCATTCTGAACATGTGTATCTATTATCTACCTATTAGCTCATGCAGTTTCAGAACTGGAGGTGATAAACTCATACAGTTTGTTGCCTTGCCATAAAATCAAAAAATAATCATTGGATGACTTGGTGATTTCTGAGCAAAACTCTTACCTTTATCTTCAACTAATGACTTAGGCATATTTTTAATCTTTTTTTTTTTTTTTTTTTGTCTATCTCATGGAGAAACAAGCACTGTTAGTATTATCTGATCTCTGGCTGATATGCTTGCTCATCAACAGCTTGCCTTTTTTTTTTTTTTTTTTTGTCTAGCTACCACTCATCTATACAATGCTGAGTTTTTCCTGTAATGAGCTTTTAAGCACCCCTCCCCTCTCAGGGGCCTAGATACTTCAAGACGAAAGGTGCTAGAGAGCAAAGCTAACAAAATGCAATGTGAATGTATAAGAAAGGTGATAGAAGATGGTATTAAAAAAAAAAAAAAAAGACATGGCCCTTCACTGGACTCACTCCAGCAGCTCCATATAGGACTAGAGCATCTCTCGTATGGGGAGAGGCTGAGAGAGCTGGCACTGTTTAGCCTGGAGAAGAGGAGGCTTAGTGGGATCTTAATTGTTGTTTATAAATATCTGATGGGAGGGTGTGAAGATGACAGAGCTAGACTCTTGTCAGTGCCGCTAGTGACAGGACAAGAGCCAGTGGGCAGAAATTGAAACACAGGAAATTCCATCTGAACATAATATAAAACTTTTTTTTTTTTTTTTTTTTGCTGTGAGAGTGATTGAACAGTGGAATAGGTTGCCCAGAGAAGTTGTGGCATCTCTGTCCCTAGAGATATTCAAAACCTCACTGGACACAGTCCTGGGCAGCCTGCTCCACCTGACCTTGCTTTGAGCAGGGAGTTTGGACTTATGATCTCAGGATGGTCCTTTGCAACCTGAACTATTTTGTGCTTAATATTCAGAAGAATGTGTCTAATTTTAACACCTTTAATTTCTGTTCCTGCTGTTGTGTCCATCCCCCCCCTCCCCTCCCTGTAACTCATTTCCTTAACTGTGCTTATTCTTATCACGGAATTCTGCATAAAAGCATAAACTTTCTGCAATACAAAATTAGAAAATTGAAGACTGTTCTCTTGTAACCAGATCTGAAATGGTATAAGACTATGCAGCTTTGGAGGCTGGCTTCACATGGTAATGTTTAAGAAACAGGAAGACAAAACAGGATTGCTTTTGGCCTCTATCATACAGAGCAAATGGTGGAAGTGTGTTTTGTGACTGGAATTGGGTCAGTAGTTAAATCATTGCCTGAAATTGCTGCATTCCAGTTGGTTAACTGTAGAGTAGGAGGGCAAACCTAAATAGTTAATCTAAGTTGACCAGCTCTGGTAAGCAACTCTATTTTGTTAGACTGTATGGATGCTAGTGACTTAGACCAGTCACTTCTTGCAACTTAATTCTGTTGATTTGCCTTTGTAACAGATGATTCTTGGTATCATTTTTAAACTTTCCGCTTATTAGCATAGGAGGTGTGCATTTCATCTGAGTTTAAGTTTCCCTGGAGACACCTGGATTCAGTAGTAAACTTCTATGTGCTGACTTTTGATAAATCCTTGCCTTTTCTCTGTTACAAATCTTGCATGTTTCTTTTTCCAAAATGCTTGGTTGAAGTTTGACTTAATTTCTCCAATCTGCTTCCAGTATCTAATAAATAAGTAGAAATGACAAATTGGAATACCATACTTATAATTGAAAATCCTAATACCATTCCCTTATCTGCCTTATCTATCAACCTAATTAAGTCTTCTCTTCCCAAAGGTTAAAAAGGCGATCTAAATAGGCTAGATGGTCCTGAGGGAAATAGAAAATGCAGTTGCTAAAAGTTCCACATGACTTTCTTGCAAGAAAATCTGAATTGGTTGGGGCTATACTAAAATGACAAAAAAAAAAAGTTAAAGGCAAAAATTATTTCAGTAAATTGGAAGGATTCAAGTGTAGTTCTACAAAGAGGGATTTCATTTTTTGTATTGATTATTCCTGCAGATAACTCCAGCTTTTACAAATGCCCCTGAAGTAGTAGGTTAACATCTGGTCTCTGACCGAGGTAGCCAGTCCTCAGAGCTTTTGTGGAGTAAGCCATGGCATTGTTATTTTCCCCATGCCTTTGTTATTCTCCATCTAATTTAGAATTATTCTAGTATGAGATTGTGATTTTATACATGGAAAGAAAGTGTGCAGCGTTTAATTAATCTTCTGTGCCTCTGATGTTATTCTTCTGCGTTGCTTTTCTTCCTCTTTCTTGTGTTAATAGGTGGCAGGAAAAAAAAAGAGTAATCCTCTGGATTTTACAATAACATCAGCTGTTCATTGTTGCTCCTCAGCTATTCCTTAGAGCCCAAAGGAGAAAAATATTTAGTGGAAGAAAATTATTCTTCATTAAAGTTTCATTAGAGTTGCAAAATGAGTGTTGATTTGTCCAGTAGCTGAGGTGGTATTCAGTAGGGCAGGTGTAGTAGTCTTTCTGCTTCAGTTACTGAAGTAAAGATGCAGGGAGAGTGTATGTAAAGCTTGTCTTTGAGAAGGTAGCACGAAATAATGCAATATTATGGTGGTAATTTGAGGTTAACTATAATCAAGTTTAAAAAAAAAAAAAATCAGAGTTAGTTTGGGCTAACTGGTTTTCAAGGGAGAGGGAGTATATGTAATGCTACTCTGACAGCTGGCTGCCACTTTCAAACAGTGTGTGCTTCCATGAGAGGAAAAAGTGCCTTGTGCTAACAAGTAATAGTGCTAGCACAGTCTTAACTCTGAAGGTAGGAGTTCATTAGTTCCTAATGCTCTAGTTGGTGGATATGAAAAAGGAGGCTATCTTTGAGAAACTAATTACCAGTTGTATATATCTTGGTCCTTGCAGTCAATGCGTGCTGTCTGTTGTTGTTTTTTATAAAAGTTAGTTGGGTGGAGGGATGGGGGAAATCCTGTAACAAAATATGACACAACATTCTCAGATATACAGAGCACTTAAAAAGCTTTCAAGTAATGAAGATAGAAAACAGCACGAGTAACAGTTTAGTCCTAGTTTTTGGATTTTATTTGCAGAATCTAGCATCATTAATCTGTACTGCTGCAGTATTTTTAATTAAAAATTGTATTTAAAATGTTTTCCTCTTTTCTATGTATGTAAATTGTAGCTATTAAAATTTGAAGCGTGGTTGTTCTGTTTAACTAGTAAAACTGATTACAGTCTTTTGCTTGAACTCCTCTTTCTGTGGTCAACAGATTGTATTAAAATCAGCTGTTTGTGTTGCCTTTGAAGAAGCACTTCCACAGGCTTTAGCTAGAATTTATTAATTTATTTAAATGCGTCTCCTCCTCAGAATGAAGAGTTAGATAAGAAGTATGCTGGACTTCTGGAAAAAAAATGGACATCTGTTATAAGATTACAAAAGAAGGTAAGTAGAGATCTGATGGATTTACTTGTATAAAAAGTTATGACTGAAATCAAACATTCATCACTGAACAGAATGTTACGTATTTTCCTTGTCAGACAAATGCAAGGTTTAGAAAATGATGCCTCAAAGATGAATTTTGAGGACTTGAGTAGGGAAAATAGCTAAATCCATGTTGTAGAAAATGTTTTGTGTGTCTCAGTGCTAGCAGAGACATCCTCTCAGTTTCTTTATAAAAATTTCTTGACTTCAGTTTATGGATTGCATGTGCAATTTCTGAAGCTGGAAATGAAAGAGGTGCCTTAAGGCAGTTTGTGAGTGGAAAGATTGAATAGCTGTCTCCAGAAGGCTTAACTGGTTTAGAAAGAAGGTAAAAACCTGTGCTGCCAGTTGGCCATTACGTTAAAGGGAAGAAACCATTAACTCCAGTGCATTAGAGCAAGTGATTCTACTGCAAGTGGACGGTACAAAACTCTTCTTAGTAATGCTTCAGTGGATCTAGCTTTAAAAGCTTTAAAAAAATAAAAATCACAGTGTGCTAACAATAAAGACCTATCAATTGTAAAAGTTAATATATTTAGCGTTTTAGTACACCTTCAGTGTCTCTGCTGTTGGTTAACATGTATGCCATCTCAGGGATACAAAAAATTATTGCAGTAGTAGCATTCCTTTTTGTTAACACAACCTCCTTCAGTAGTTTGTTCAGTATAGCTCAAACATATTTGTACTGTATTTGCGTGAAYGTGGTTTTGTAGAACTTTTTTTTTCCTGTCAAAATATTTGGGAAGTTGGAGAAGGATAAATGATTAATGATTAAATTATTAAAGAATAAATGATAAATGATTAATTTAGGTTTGATTTTTAGAAATACCAACACTATTGAATGTTGGTAATCAGTTTGGATCCATGCATTCTTTGCTTTACTGTGAGTTTGGGAGCCAGTTGGTATTTGGATTATTAATGAGTGAAGGTGAATCTTGGTATAAAACCAGAAATGAGTGGTCTCTTTAAAATTCATAAACTTAGGTAATGGAATTAGAATCGAAGCTGAATGAAGCTAAGGAAGAATTTACATCAGGTGGACCTCTTGGTCAGAAACGAGACCCTAAAGAGTGGATTCCTCGTCCTCCAGAGAAGTATGCATTGAGTGGACATAGGAGTCCTGTCACTCGAGTAATTTTCCATCCAGTTTTCAGTGTTATGGTCTCTGCTTCAGAGGATGCCACAATAAAGGTATGTGTTTGCTACAGAAAATTAAACTAAGGAAGTCAGAGGATGTGTAATATGTAACATCAGTACTTCAAGCTGGAAGTGTGTTGTACTGATGGAAGATCGTTTCAGATTCTGCTTTAGCTTCAGTAGGGACAGTTCTTCCAAGTATAATATCCTGTGTAATCCACAAATTTTAGTTTTATGCTGGTCCAATTAATATCTTCAAGAGTTTTTTACTATCCTTTGACTTGAGGAAAAAATAATTAAGCTAATGTGGATTTAGAGACTGGAGAAATAGATAAAGGATCGGTGGGGGAAGAATGCATTTTGACTGCTCAGTAGAGGAGGAGTGTCATAGTGTATAGAGTAGTGACGTGATGAGAGGGAGGAAGACAGTTGCCTCAAGTCATCTGAAGTGATTATTTTTAAAGCTGAGTTAAAGTGGTCATGCATCTGTATTCTTAACTGAAAATTAGTTCTTCCTATTTATTCTAAATGGGACATGCAAATCCCATGAAGTCCCTGTGATACTCAGTAACTTTACAATAAAGGCCTATGAAGACCATTTAATGTACAGTGGCATGAAGAGATTTGTTGTAGTAGGCAAGTAGTTTCTCATTTTAGCATCCAATAAAGACATGATTGTGCATTTGTTGTTGTTTGAATGTCACAATTTAAGGGAATTATCCCGATAAAGCATACTCCTCATTCTTCTCTTCTATGCTGGTTTGAAAACTATTTGGAAAAGTGCTGTTCTGAAAAACGTTGAGTAGCGTATTAAGCAACGTGCTTAAAAATGCAAGTTGTTCTAGTAGTGGCTACCTGTTGGAGAAGATTAAAATAAAAAGTGTCAGCCACATCTAGTTCATGAAAAGCTTTAACCTGTTCTTGTTTCTGCAGCAGACTTGAACATAGAGGACTGGTGGTTTTTTCTTCAAGCAGACAGGGCCAGCTGAAACAGTGACAGCTCTGTGTTTGTTAGATGTTATAGAGGAGCCTAATTAGTTTTGGTTTTGCTTTCTCTTATGGATACACTGGATGAATTTCCTTATTCTTAAAGTCAAGCTGTATAGCTTAATTTCTGACTGTTGCATTCCCAATGATTGCCATCAGTTGGGATGATGGATTCTTTTTGTTGTTGGGTGTGTTTTGGTGGGGGTGGGCTTTTTTTTTTGTTTTGTTTTGTTTAGGATAGAATTTAAAATGAAATGTCTAATTTTGTGCTTGAGAGAGACACAGTAAAATCTGGAGGAGCTTGTTTTGTTTCAAAGGCTTTTGTTTGCAGTTAGATGATAGAAGACTGACTTAATTAGGAGGTGAGAATGGGGACTTAGTAACTGCAAGATAGCAGGAACTGCAAACGTTTATTTAATCTCTGACAAATTCTGTAATCTACTAATGTGTGCATATCAGACTCTTCAAGGTGGTTTGGATTATCATCCCTAAACCAATGCATTCTGAATATTGCTCTTTAGTATGCAGAATATTTGCTATTTGGTTCTGAAGCAGCAAGTGAGTTCTGGAGCCACAGTAAAGCTTGGGAAAGGGTGGGGGGCATTGTTAAAGATGATGCTTTCCCCACCAATTGAAAATGGGCTGTATTGCTGGAGTTAGGGAACTAGCATAGAAAGGGATGGAGAAAAACAATCTGTACAAAGTGGATGTGTTCTGTCCAATGTTTTCTAAATTCATCTTCTTTATTTTTAATGATATTGGGTGTTAAGACTTTTAGATACAATGGAACTTTTTTTCCTGCTGTGCTTATAATGCTTTGTTAGCTGAAAAACAGTTTTCAAGATGCATGAATTCAGTTAATTTATAAGTAACAAAATAATATAAAAATAATGCTTATTTTTCTATGCTGTTAGGCTTTTTAGGGCTATCTTTGTCTCTTGCACAATTAATTATTGAATAAGGTGCCAGACTGGCCTGCAGAGTGCAAATGTAAGGCTGGAGAATACAAAGAGTAATGGGTTGCTGTTAACGGATTTTCTGTTCACTTGTCAGGTGTGGGATTATGAGACAGGAGACTTTGAACGAACCCTTAAGGGGCATACAGACTCTGTGCAAGATATTTCCTTTGACCACACTGGCAAACTATTGGCCTCCTGTTCTGCTGATATGACCATTAAGCTATGGGATTTCCAAGGCTTTGAGTGCATCAGAACTATGCATGGTAAGGTATAAAGGGAATTGATTTAGTCTGTAAAGTGAAGAATGGTGGGGGTTTTTTTGTTTGKTTGKTTGGTTTTTTGTTGTTGTTTTGGTTTGGTTTTTTTTAAAATTTTTATTTTATTTTATTTAATCCAGGAAAACTGCTGATGTGGAAAGGGGTTATAAACTAGAGTATTGCCCAAAAGAAAGAGGGGGGATATTTTGATGCTTTGAGTGCTCTGTAAATAAGGTATATGTTTAGCGTCTATGGAATGAAATAGCATCTCAGATCTGCTATGCATGATGCTGTGGGAAGCATCCCATAATGATATTGAAATCAAATGGCAGTTAGAGAGGTTTAGCGCTAAAAATTAAATGCTTACTTGACAATAAAACTGTGCCTTCAAATCGGTAAAAAAATTACCACCTTCTTCATGCCTCTATTTCCCGGATGTACTGCTTCAGGGAGGAAGCAATTAGCGCGAAAGGTGTTCTGTATATAGTGTGCAGTCTTCTGCTTTCATGTTTGTCTGATATCAAATGAACATGCCCTTTGCATTAGGCTCAAAAGCCATAGGAAAAAATGGGAAAGTGAAACAACCACAACTATAAGATTCTAATACTGACAGCAACTATTTATTTTACAGTCTTGATGTAAAAGCGTTTTTATGCTGCTGCTTGTCTTGCTTTTAATGTCTTGTAGAAGTGGTGAGTAGGAATAGAGAATGTTTGAGACTAATGAAAATAAACACACAACCCCCCCMCACACACCCCCCCCCAAAGAAAACAGAAACCTGTTGACTTTTGTGCATACAGTTCTTTAAACACCACAGAACAGTATTGTAGAGGAAGAACAGACATTGCAGCTGGCTGATAGCAAGAAAATAAAGTAGTGCTACAGGGGGTTTTTTTTTGGTCTTTAAAGATATCTATACAAACACACATGCAGTATGTGTATTTTTATGAACTGGATGTTGTAACATGAATGTGGGTGAACTAGCTTCAGGTGTGTTGCCAGTTACATCCCTTCAACTCAATTTCAAGTAAAAAGAAATAAATAACCTTTTCAGTGAGGAGTTATAAAGTACCGTACTTGCACTGAAACTAGTATTCTCTGACACTTCAAATACTTGATCGCTGGTCTGATTGCTTTTTAGTAGGAGTTCACCAGGGGCTCTGAGTTCTTAGTGGAAAAAATGGAAATGAAAATTGTGAAGTTGTACATCGTAGGTACATGGCTTGCAAGATGCAATGTAGCTGCCAATAAAAGAAAGCAAGCAACTTATTAGTGAACTTACTGGCTATAACTTTTTGGGAAAAAGAACATCAGATCTCCAGATGAAAAAAAGGAAGCTGTTTAATGCCTCTAATCTGTTGAGAAATTATATATACTCTAAACTACTGATCTCAGAAGATTCATTTCTAATCCCAATAATTTAAGTAGGGAGAGTTACAGAGCTTAAAGTAAGACAAGTGCATGAATTATATATAAACTGTTATAGTCAAGCTTGTACACTGGACTTGTCAAAAAAACCCTACCCAACAGCTTGTTCTGGATAATACTAAAATTTCAAAACAGTTAATTCTAATGTTAACCACTTTGGGAAGTTTAAGTTCTAATTTTTTGTAATACTGGAAATTAATAGTCTTTACAGAGTGTGTTATCGCCCTTTATATGTTATGTCCCATTGCTTGTGGGATGAGTAAAGTCAAGAGCTGAAACCGCATGCACGAGGTCATAAGGAGTTTGTGTTAAGGAAATGATCTGGATGCTTTTTTCTGACTTGATTGATCCTCTCAGATCTCTTAACAGTAGTAGAAGTTGCTGTCATGTATATACAGTTGGCTCTTACTTGGTTCTTGAATCAATGCAGTACAGTGTTTTATTAAAACCTAATATCGGATGTCTGGAAACATTCAGTCTTTTAGCATTAAGTTTCTGCAGTGAGGTTTGGCATGCCTCTCACTGAAGACCTGTTCTCCTTTTAAACATCATCTGCATAGTGCATCAGCATACTGTAATCAGTCTAAGACAGTCACTGTAGCAGCTCTCTCTTCTAAGCTACCAGCTTTTGTAACTGTGTAGAAGTGTTGCTTGCAGTGGTGAGTGTCTGGTTTTAAAACATCTTAAAGAAATTTCTGAAACAATTTTAAAGGATGCTCAATGTCTGGACTGTGTGGTTTCTAAAAATATAAATGATTATTTCATAAAACCTCAAGTTTACATGTAAAGATTATTCCATAAAACATGCACTACTGCTGTAGCTACTTGCCCAGGATAAATGAATAGCAAGTCCTGTGTGCTCTGTAAAAACTATTACAGTACCACTTAATAAAGGTTTGATTTTGTTTTTAGGTCATGATCATAACGTTTCTTCAGTAGCCATCATGCCCAATGGAGATCATATAGTTTCTGCCTCAAGGGATAAAACTATCAAAATGTGGGAAGTCCAAACAGGGTAAGTGCACTTCTGGCTAAACATCAGCACCTAAACAAAACAAGCATAAACCACTGTTTATAGGAAATGGGCCACATAAATCTGTCAGCAAACATTATTTGAATAAAGGGCACAGTATCATACCTCAAGAGTAATTCACTTAAGGATTCTGCCTTAAATCATTAAGCACAGGGTTTTAGGTTTTAGTAGCGACTAATTAAAATTAACTGGCTTTATCTTTCTGGGAGCTATGAGGGTAGAACTCAGGACCAGGTAGGAATATAAATTCAGTGGTTAACCACAAGTTTAATGAGAGCATGAGAGGAGGGAGGAGAAATCTATTACCTTTCTTGACATAGATCAAGATGTCTCTGCTTTTGTTTTGGTGGTGTTTTTTTTTGTTGTTGTGGGGTTTTTTGTTTGTTGGGGTTTTTTTGGTCTTACTGTTTCATTCATCAGTTCTCTCTTTAATCCATCCATTTGCTAACGTTGTAGGTGAAGGCTATCTGAATGACCTGTAAATCTCTACTTGTTCTTAAAATACCTATTTAATGCAAGCTGTCATGTCAACTTCATTTTTTTTTTCCCCCAAGCTTCCTGCTGTCTACCTTAACAAGGATTTGTCAGTTCTTAGCTGTCACTTCTTTTGCATGTCAACTTCCTATCCAGGAACTGTTTTATGGCCTTGTACATCATCATCCAGGATGGACACGTGCATGCTAAAGTATTTTATCTTAAGTTCTAAGAGTAGGTCAAGCGTCCTTAAATTTCAAAGGCATGTGTAATGGTTTTATTGCAGTGTTAATTGAGTCATGCTGTATTTCTCTTTTTTGAATAGTTACTGTGTGAAGACTTTCACGGGTCACAGAGAATGGGTGCGTATGGTGCGGCCTAACCAGGATGGCACCTTAATTGCCAGTTGTTCTAATGACCAGACAGTGCGTGTTTGGGTGGTAGCAACAAAGGAATGCAAAGCTGAGCTCCGAGAACATGAGCATGTGGTAGAATGCATTTCCTGGGCTCCCGAGAGCTCGTACTCCACCATATCAGAAGCTACGGGATCAGAGGTAACGTTTCCAATGCTAATAAATAAGCACATACAGTAAGATTTTTGACTATGCTTTATATAGAACTTACTGGATAGTATTTCGAACAACTAAGCTTTGTTCTCAAAGTGCTTGGCAGGTATAGCAGGTTGTATGAGTATTTTTTGCTGAGTATACTTGGTGTACTGTTAATCCCCCATCTTGGCTTCATAGGATCCATGCTTTTGTGTTTTTTAACAGTAGGACCCTACCTTTGCACTAATGAAAGTGAACTTTGGAGAGATGCTCTATTTCTGAGAAGGTTGAGAGTGGGACTACTTTCACATATTTCAGCAAAGAAATGTGGAAGGTAGCTTATCTGGCATAACATGAAAATTACAAGGATGCTCAGCAATTGAAAGGTGTGGGGGGAAGTTGTGAGTCAGGAATGCAGAAATGAAGCTGCCTTGGGTGCGTTGCGCTGGAATTAAGCTTTGACCGCCATGTCCTAGTGTACAAAGTTAACAACATGAGAAAGCATTCTTCAACAAAAATAAATCCCCATTTGTGTGATCACAGATACATCTTCTCTGGTTTGGTTACTAAATCTTCAAGAAAGGCTTACTAAAGGTCAGCAAAAATTTCCTTTTAAGGATGACAAAGTGTAGAAGAAATGAACTAGAAATTAACTCCAGTTTCTAGTTAAAAAAAAAACCCAAGCATTTCTGCCTTGCCCTCTTCCTCAAAAAGGACACAAATACCCAAGGGGAAAAGTAGATACACTGAAGACAGGGACTTGTCTAGTGATGGATTTTACAGATTATTTCAGTCAAATTTTACTTGCATCCTTAAAAGAACCTTATCATCTTTTAATTAAAAGTAATTAAAACTAAATTCCAAATGTTCACTTCCTCTTGCAGTGGTAACTATCTGAAGTGGTGTCTCCCCTGCCCTCTGCTGGTCTGATCAACTATGTACATCACATTACAGTACTTAAGCTTTGAACAAGCAACGAGTTAATGTTAACTTCACAGTTGAAACATTTCAAGTTCTGAGAACTATGTCTTTCTTTCATACTTTGCATGATTACAAATAGAAGTAAGTTCAGAGTAGGAACTTTTCAATAATTCTTAAACTTGCTTCATTACTTTTTATGAAGAATGAGAACACAAAGGTATGTCTGAACTTCATGCTCTTTTGTCCTGAGATGTCTGACTCTACTTGAACTGTGTTTACTATTAAAAGAGGATGTCTTGCAGTAGGCAAGTGTGGATTCAAAGTATTATCTGGCTTGGTGCATCAGCAGGACATACAACCATTTCTTTTAACAGATTGTTTAATTCCTTTCATTTTTTTGTTTATTTCTCCTGTTATTAGTAACAAAATGCCTGTGACTCTCAGCTTCGGCATTGTGTGTTTATTAGCTGTAAGCTGTCATAAGATCTAATTTTGCTACTAAGAAATAGCACTCAGAAGGGATCTGCTTCCTACCTCCTTTTTCTCCCCCTGCCCCATATATTCCATAACTTAAAACATAATTTTCTGTAGACTAAGAAGAGTGGCAAGCCTGGGCCTTTTCTGCTGTCTGGATCCAGAGACAAGACCATTAAGATGTGGGACATTAGCACTGGCATGTGCCTTATGACACTTGTAAGTTCGTTGGTGTTTTTCTGGTGGTCATAGCTGCATATGTAAAACCAGTTTTAATTGAATGAATTATCTTACGTGTTTATGTTTGCAAGAGAAGCCAGAGTTATTGAAATAAGACAAACACTGGAAATACACCGTTTTAATGGCTTCTGTATTTCAGATCTTGTTGTTGCTAAGAATTACTAAGAATCTCAAAATACATGGTATAAATGCAGGAGTACTGTGGTGTAGTTTGTGATGAGTAGCTTGGTTTGTCTACAGAAATGCTGATGATAATCTGAATTTTGTCTTCTGTGAAATGTCGTGTTCTTTCAATGTGTTGGTCATCCCGCAGGCTATGGACTGCTGTTTTCCAGCCTGTATTCAGGCTGGGCTGGCTGTTGGTACTGGGGGTGGGGAGCAGAATCAGTGCATATCACGTGAGAATTTCTGTTTGTTTGCCTTCAAGGACAGGAACTCACATTGTTGGTAGTGCTGATATAGATGTAATAATAGAAACTGAAGATAAACTTTGAGTTCTAACAGATTTTAGAAAGCTAAATGCTATACTTGCAGCAACAGGGCAAGGAGTCACTCAGTTTGCTGTAGCACAAATTGTGGAATGTTTAGCCTTAAAACATGCACCTCCTCACTGATTTCTCCTTATGCACAAGGTGGGCCATGATAACTGGGTACGTGGCGTTCTGTTCCATTCTGGGGGAAAATTTATTTTGAGCTGTGCTGATGACAAGACTCTACGTGTCTGGGACTTCAAGAACAAACGATGCATGAAAACCCTCAATGCGCACGAACACTTTGTTACCTCTTTGGGTATGTATTGTTCTACAGTGCTTACTGCAAATACAGAGCCAGAGGTACAGATTTTTCTACATCTTCACCAGCTGAAGTTGAGCACCAAGCTAGACATTCATGTTTTGGATTCCAGTGAAGTTTTGTGCTATGTGTATTTTAATCAAATAAGGACAGATATGAATTGCAAGTGTGCTGGATTTTTCCACTTCTGTTGCCAGTGTTGCACACTGGATAAAGACGTTAACTGCCAGGGTGTTCTGGAACCTTTCACCACTGACTGTGTAGGCATTTGGGGAGTGCTGTATTGCAAATGCTTGCCCAGAAGAAGAAGAAAAAAAAAAAAAAAAAAAAGGTGGGGGGTAGAGGGAAGCAAAATGGTCAGAAAAAATATACTTTGAATTCCTGGGCATTCCTGATTGGTATTATCAGATCTTGGTAGATGTTAGTTCCCCCCTGCCCTGGCAAAACCAAAACAAACAAAACCCTCCCTGTTCAACAAAGCTAGCTTTACTCTGGAATCTTCTCTTGGTTTTTTCTCTGTATTCCTCTGGCAGTTTATAGCTTCTTCAGTAAAGCTGTGTAAGTTAGGTTAGCAGTGGACCTGGAATTGGCTACTAAGGTTCCTAATCAAACTTGAAGGTCTAATAAAAATGCAGGGTTTCTGACTTCACTCTTAAATTGTTGAAGGCACCTGATCAGAAAGGGGTAAAGAAAAGTTATGAGTTGAAGAACATTAAACCATTAGCATGGTTGGCTGACCGTGGAATTGGCTGCTTCAGTTTACAGGTTGCTTTGCTGAACTCTTTCTGCACAGTGAGGCTTTTTGATTCCTCTTGGTTAAACTTCCCAGTACTGTCTGCTGACCCAGTCCAAAATTGATTTGTATATACGGAATATTTTGGGATCTCCTGAGAAACAGTACACTTCACATTTTTTTAAATACTAGCTCACAGAAAAAAAAAAAGTCAAGTTTCTTGACTTCTGATTCTTGAATACCTCTTATATAAATACATGAAGTTCTGTCTTCTGGTAGTATTCAAGGGTTTTATCAGTTTGAGATGTTTGGGACTCCTCTCTGTTATAACTTTATCTGGATTTCTTTTCCATTAAAGCTCCTTTATAACTGAAAGTAGATTTTCACACTTTAACAAAATTATAGCATGAGAGAATTTGCCTTCAGAACTACAGACATGATGAGCTTTGAAATTTAGTCTTTGGGCTGGTATCATTTTTTTGAAAAAGTAATGACATTCAGCAAGAGTGGAAAATACTAAAGTTTTGGATTCGTTCTTAACATAAGCTTTTCTTTCCTCGCAGATTTCCACAAGACGGCACCGTATGTGGTTACTGGAAGTGTAGATCAAACAGTAAAAGTGTGGGAGTGCCGTTGATTGAATTCACATTTGACCCCTTTTTCCTCTGGATGCACTCAGATACCATGGTTACCCATTGAGCTCTGTTTAAATAAATATTGTCCTTTCATGTAAATTATTCTGGATGTAGATTGAGCTTATTAAATGTTACACACAAAGTATTCATGCATGGTGAATCCAAATTGTATACTGTAAATTTACATACGTTGTCTAGAAGTACCATAGGTTTAAGAACATGGGCTGGCATTGGTCACATCAGACCTAAGAAGGCAGAAGTTGGATAATTGAAATAGGGCACTTAACTGAATAGTTGACAGTGTCGTTCTATGTCGGATAATTATACCTGTTTTTCTTTCTGCTGTCTGTTGGTGCCTGAATTGGTGACCTCATTTGGGAAAAGTTTTGTAGGGCTCTTTCAGAAATGTGTATCTATGTAACATCACTTAAGTGTGCTTAATAAATCTTCTCTAAGAATACTAGATAATAAGGCTGCAATTCAGAATCTTCTGAACCTTATATGTAATTAATGGAAATTAATTAAACTCTGGAATATTTGTCATGAAACATTTGCCAAATCAACAGAATACACTTGTTTTGGCCTCCTATCACGCAAGGGTTGGTATATTTATATAACTAACTGTAAACCTGAAATAAGACAACAAATCTTAGTAGCAGCTGATGTGATAAATGTATTTATTTTTTATTTGGTCATTCAATGGTTAAGCTGTGCTGTTAAACTAAGTTTAAATGGGTTTTTTTGTTTGTTTGKTTTTTTTTATGCTAGACGAACTTCCAGGAGGAGTTGTCCATCCCACTAGAATTTAGTGATCTAATTTCCACTAGAGCTTAATCTCCCAAATGACTGCCATGGTACAACTTGCTGTTTGCTTTCAATGTTTGTTAGAGATGTGCAATTCCTATTACACAACAGTATCAAAGTACACTTCCCTCTTACTCACTTGCAGGAGGTTGGGGTATACAAAGGTTTCTTGGTTTCTTCAGTGCCTCCTTGGAAACCCTTCTGAAAATGAGGCTATACTTACCTTGACAAGACAATGTGGCTTGAATAAGAACATACTGTGGTTTGCATATTGAGAAATATCTTGGGATACAGTATTTAAATGCTTTAAAGAAAGCACTGAATACCTTGAGAATCAGATTATAATGGCAGATGCAGATCGATACAGGCTTCTACAAGAAAAACAAAACACCATCAACAAAACAATGTCCATATGTGGGAATGATGCTATCAAGTAAACATTTAAAAACAAAACCAAATCCTATCAGCAAAACTAGCCCAGCTGGGTTATTAGTATTTATGTTGTTTGGTGTATACAATTTTAATTTGCATATCCCTAAAGTTACATATTTTGATCTGAACTGAATGAAAATATTATAAATTGGTATTTTAATCAGCATTTTTGTGACAAATTCCATTGTAGGTAGCTAAGAATTACAATACTTATCAAACTAACCAGGTCTTTTTAAAAATCCACTTTAAAATTTACAATATAATGAAGTACCAGTCTGATGTTTTAACAGGTGAATTTGTGCTTTATTTTATTCATTTTGTTTAATACATGGCTTTTAAAACTGTCCCTTTTAAAAATAAGAATCCTTGACCAACATAGGGTCGGCTGGAGGGTGTACACACTAAAATGGCGAGGGGTATGGTGGTTAATTTCCTACAGTCACCCACAGAAGGATCCATTCTTCTGTGTGGAGGAGATGGATTTTGGTATTGGGTCCTGGCGTAGACTTGCCTCTGGGAAGGGGTGGAGGAAATGGAGTTCTCATGTGCGGGTTTTTTGGAGCCAGTTTAAGATTCAGGCTAATCTCTTAAATCCAGTGGTTTATGTAATTTTCAGTGTGTGTTGCTGAAGTTAGGCATGCACAAATAAAGTATTTTTTTGTTTGTTAGCTGCTTGGACTGGAAAAAATTGCTGCTTTTTGTCCTATTCGAGAATTCCAGATACACAAGTAGTGCATCTTAAAATTCCTCAGTGCATCTGCAACTGTAAAGTAATACATCTGTTTAATTCCTGATAGGACCTATAAACTTTATTTAAGTATAAAGTAAACCACACTCATGTACATAATTCATAAACATGAATGAGAAATTAAAGGTACCTATTAAGTGGAAGTTGTCTACTGCATTTTTTCCCTTTAGCATACAACTATTTACGAGGACAAGCAACTAACTAAAGTCATGTAAGCAGCATTTAATTGTTTGTGTGAAACACTCTGCTAAGTACTTCTGCAATGCAATTTGCAACCTTCTCCTTTAATAAGCAGTGAATAATCTCAGGGATGGTCCTGAATGGATCAAAAGTTAAAGCCCTGTTTAGACAAAAAAGTGAAAGCCACAACACAGGAGTTGGGTTTGCGAGGGTTTCCTGCAGTGTTGCTCCGTGATATTACACTGTGTTGAACTTTTTCCACTGTTCGCAATGTTTTCTGTCAGCTAATCCTGTGCCTTTCCTGTGATAATAAGTACAATAATGAGGTTACTGGTTTGGATTACAAAATACATAAATTTATTAGAGGGTTTTAGAGGTTCACTGCTGCTTTGTCACTTTCCTTACTAAAATTGGCATCACTTAAAAAATAACTATGTATAGACTGTGTTACCAAATAGACAATACAGACTTTTTGGCTTAAAACCAGACAGACATTCCAGTGCCACACTAACGTAATGTGCCCAGGAAGTCTTAGATGCATTCTAAAAAGTGCAACATTTATTGTGGTTTAGACATAATCTGGAAGTTGATGTTTTATAGCATCTTGCACTTTAGAAGATTTAAAAAAACCGTCCTGCTTTTGTGTATGGTGTGACCAATGATGTGCCCAGGGCACTAATTAAAAAGAAAAAAAATCTAGTTGCTAGCAAGTTGTCCAAGGGCTGTGGAGCACTGTAGTATTTTGAAAGCTTTGGCTATAGACTCACCAAGCCCAGTCTACTTATACTGTCAGTACCCTGCTTCTCCTGTTTGCCTCCTCCTGTTTTTATGTGAACTGCCTGATAATATTGCTCTTAAATAGCTTTGACTCGCGTGAAAGCTATTTAAAAGAAAAAGATTATACTTTGTTTTTGTAGACAGTGGTGGCTTGATAATCCTTTTAATGATTTGAATATTAAAAAAAAATACTGAGTTGAGTGAAGAAAAAACGCACTTAGAATGAGTTATTTGCTGTCCAGCTGTACATAACGTCCAGTGTATTTAAAAAAGTCAATACCAAGAATCTTCTAGCAAGAATACGTGCAGAAAATGGTAGGGATAAACATGTTAGGAGCGGGGAGGGTTGAGTTGGATTTACAAGTCACGACTGGATTTAACTGGCCTTTTTATCTTTCCACTGTGTCATGTAAGTAGCTGCTTTCTTGTCCTACCTATCCCTCAGGCTTCCCCAAGTTCATTCTGAAGATAAGTTAGCAAAATCTTCAAGTTTTAGAAGTTGATCCTGACATTGACATGAAGGCAAACGTCGAATTTTTTCATAAGAACGATGTTAGAGGTTGCAATTGGAGAAAACAGTTCCCAGACTGTAGGAGTTAACTGAAGCTATTGACACAATTTAAAAAAAAAAAAAAAAAAATCAGTAAAGGAATGTATATAATACTGCTCTGTGTTTTACAGTAAGATTTGTTGCTCTCAGACTGTGTAAAACAAAATTTATTCATGTTTTCTGCATATTAAAAAAATCTTATTGTACCAATTGGTAAACTATTAAATGCATATAAAACTAGATGTGTTTTTGTTTCCTTGGATGCAAGAATTAAAACTATTTTGAAAAAAGCTATTGGTGTTTCACCCTTCAGATTTTGCTCCACACCTGCTTTTTCTTCATATAATTTTAATTTAAATTGTGCTTGACTGAGGAAATGTGAAGCATTTTTAAGGCAATTGGTTACAGTTAGAGTAGTCACAGGTTTTATTGGTTAATATGGTGAGGTGAGATTTTTATAAAGAAATTTGTGCATGTTTATTCAGCTGGTTTCAGATACAGTCTGGAAGAGCGTTGTTTCTCATGCAGTGCTGAAGGGAGATGCCTCTGCCCAAACAACTGCGCACTCGCACGCTTTGCTGCCTCGCCTGTGCTGGGTCTCTGGCTGATGCCTCTGCTGTGCGACTGTTACAGCAGCCATCGCACCGCAGACAGCGTACGTGTAGTGGAAACTGCTTAACAGAGTTTCAGTGAAGAAGGGTGTTTGGAGCATTATTTAAGGTGTTGGGTAGCGAGCCCGACGTCTCATACTGAAGCAGTCGGTGTGGTTACAGAGGTGCGGCACAGGGAGGCTTCCTGCCGCGTGTGAAAGCCAAGTGACTGTTGTTACCTTCTGTGACTGGGTGCATGAGGGGAGCTCCCTCCCTTACTGGTCCTGTCCCAGTGCTGTGTTTTCCAATTTTTTGGTTTGGTTTTGGGGTTTTTTCCCTTACCTTGAACCTTACTTTACAGCAGACCTAATAAGAACCATCTTTCACTGTTTCTTTACTCGGTACCATTGGAGCTGTTGACGCTGAAGGTTGCACTCTGCGGTGAACCCTCCGAGTGATTCAGCGTGGGAGTAATCTGTCTCTGCTTTCTACGGCAACTGAAGTCCTGTGCAGGTGCAGCTGCATACCTGGAAGGCTGAGGCACTGAATGGTTCTTGCAAGTTTTGTTTTCATGTTGGTGTCTTTCAGTTGGTGTGTAGTTTGGTGGGGTTTTTCCCTGTGATGTGGCCTGAATTGCCTTGAGTGCTGCTTATGAATGGGTCAGCGAACTAAAATGGAAATGTGCATTTCTTCATTGACGGAAGAGCAAGGACGTGACCTTGACCATGATGCGGGGGAGAGAATGAAACAAAGCTCCTACCAGCTATGTTCTGTGTAAGCATCTTGCACAGTGTCAGTAGCAGGAACAGACCTGGGATAGGCTTTTGGGGGAGACTGACTTCCATTTGGGAAAAACAACTGAATTTCATGCTCTGCTGGAGCCAATGTGCGAGTCGGATGTCCTGGCTGAGGTGAAGGGCTGTCCCGAGCGTTTGGTACAGAGACGGTGTTAAGATGCAGGTTTGAAAGGAAAGCCTCCTATGTATTTGCAAACATAGCGAGCTTATCAAAAGGGAGAGATAAGGGATATTAAAATGTAAGTTGCTAAGAGCAACCTGGGTAGTTGAAGAATTTCATTTTCCCCTTCAGCTTGGTGACTTGTTGATTATGCAGCGAGTACCTTGGAAGCAGCTTTGTGAGTGTATGAGACTAGTTGTTCCACCAGTTGTTTCCAGTTTTGATATAGCACTGATGGGTGTTAAAACGTTTTTCAGCAGACAGGGTTGAATATGAAAGGAAGTTACACGTATAGGATGGGAAGATACTGTACTCAACTGAGTAGGCTTCTCTCTGAACAGTACGACCACTAAACGCAGCGAAGGTTTAACTGGTGACTTTTCCTTGAAAGGAGGTTGTAGCTTTTATCGTATGTGGTATGAGTGATGACATTAAGTGTTGGAAATCCCTCTGCCTGGAAAGAAAACGAGGATAAAAAGTGTATTTCTGTGTGCCTCCTTCAGGATTGCTGATAGTTTTAATCTTTCTCTGAAATAATTCCATTTTGCTGTAGTTATTTTTTCTCAGGCAGTGGCATACAGTTACCTGCCAGCTATGGGAACAGCTGAGGTTCAATGCTTCTGCGTGACACTTACCCATGGGCTGTTTATTGAGGTCTGGCTCAGACAGGATTTGATTCCGCCTCGTGAGAAGGCGGACTACGTGTAACTATGAGCTAGGAGCAGAGCTGGCCTCACGGAGGTGAGTGAGTTGTTCTAGGGCTGGGAGAGCTACGTTCAGTTTCCTGAGTGTCCACCCTCCTCTTGACCTGGTCTGTCCTCAGCACCAGTTTGAGTCAGTTCTACGTTCATTTTTCTTGTAGAACTCAGGAACCGAGTACCTGAGAACACCCAAACCCCAAAAGAGGTAAAGAGAATTAGGAATGTATGTTGTTAAATGCAGTTGTTTAACAACTACTGATGGCATTCAAGCTGCTTAGCTGTGTAGCCTTATTTGCTGGGATTTGCACCCTTCAGCTTCATTTCACATGTTCACAAAAATCCACGGCGCACCTGTGCCCCTGCTCACCCCCTTCTGCCCTTGAGCAGGATGGAGAGGTAGCTCCTCTCCTGCGAGGCAAAAGTGATTCTGAAGCATCTGCTGATGGAAGAGGGTAGTGCCTGCTTCTCTGTGGTTTTGGGTTGCTGTGGTTGTGATTCTGGTACTACTTTTATCACTGATCTTTCGGAGTTGATTCCTTTGTCCACAGGGGCACTTTGTTAGAGGAAAAGGGTGCATGGAGCAGAGGCACTGTTAACTTCCACAAGTTTGTGAACTGTGCAGCTTACTGCAATGTTCCAGTGATGACAGCACCTTCCAAAGAAGTGGTCCAAGAGCTTTCAGTCCTGCCGCTGTGCAGGAGGTCAGTAAAACAACCCAGCGTGCACACACCGACCCTGAGCACCACTAAGGAAAGCAAGGGGAAGAGTGTGTACTGGATGCAGAGAACAAATATTTGTAGGTAGAGGAGTGCTTAATGGGGCACTGAGCCCTGCAGTGTGGCAGCAGTAGAGTTACAGCTCTTAAAGCCTCCAGCCAATCTGTGTACCTGTTCTCTCCTACTGGCTCCTGCTCAAAAGAACAGATGTTGTGGCTCCAGTGATGGTGTACTGGTATCCAACACCTTGCACCAAACGGTAAAGAAACCAATAAATGAAGTACCTAAAGTAGTTTAAAAAGCTTTTAATGGACTGAAAGAGACTAGTAAAAGAAAAATCTTGTAGGAAAGATGCACTGTAGTAATTTATTGATTGTTTTCCAGGAAATTCAGAATTTTTCTAATAGGAGCAAGTTCTTTTGCAGTAAAGACTCCTCCTGCTTTGTCACCTCTAACAACTCAGAGGCTGCTCCCCTCCTTCCCTTCCCCCCCACCAAGAGTTACAAATACCTGTAATGTAGTACAGGAAACCAAGGGTACAGAGCACAGTGACAGCACTTGTTCTCCAGAAGGTCAGTAAAAGAAGCAACGCAAATTAGCACAGGGTACTATTCATGACAGACAACGCGCACGAGAGAGGGAGAGAGGCTGGACTCCTCTGTCAGCACGGGGTGGCTCTGGACTAGCACTCACAAGTTGTTCTGCAGCTTGATCTGTTTGGAAAAAAGGACATTCAACTCTGTCGGCGTACCATGGCCTGCAGCAGCCACATCTTACCTGCTTTGTGACCGGCGCAGCCAGGGGAGCACGTGCTAGTCACTGACAACCACCACAGGATGTGTGTGTGATGGGGAGGGGACATAAGGGTTTGTTTAGTGGCATCTGCCATTTCAGTAACATCCATTGCCAGCAATGGAAGCTCCCCTGGCAACAATCTCAAAACCAGTGTGCAAAAAAGTTAGTTAAGGTATTAGCCATAGGTTTCAGTGCTGTGGAAATTTTAGTTTTTATTTAAACCTAGTAATTTCAGGTTGTGCGAAACGTGTAATTCCAATCATCTGGTTCAACTTGCCTGTCAGATTAAAGTCCATCAGCTCTGTGTTACCATTGCTATTGCAAATGAGACCAAGTCCCTATTTCTGACTTTTCCTCCCCTCTTCCCCCCCCCCCCTTTTAATAGGGCCACAATTTCCTGCTAAATCACTTTAATTCAGACCTCAATTTGATGCCATTATCAATCTCTTCTAGGCACTGGGGTTTCCATTGTAATGGAAGTTTGTGCGCTTTTTTAAACATCAAGCCCTCGCTCTTTGGATACAGTATCCTAAGTTACTCAGCTGCAAGCAGAGCAGAGAGGTGGAACTGTGAGTATCATATATATATATATATATATATCTCTATCTATCTCTCTCTATCTATATCTTTACCTTGAAAATTAGAATGTGAATGTTACAAAACCCCACTGAATTGCCAAACTGCCAACCAAAAGTAGAAAAAAATGGTTAAAGGAATCCAATGGCTATATCCTGATGTAGAAAATGCTGTACATTCCCCCACTTATACATACACATTACAGGCTTCAGTCATCTGAGCGATACAAATATGGCTGCTTAGTTTTCCTTAGCACAAATTGGGATAGTGACTGGGGGGAAAATAAATCTTTTGGCTTGGAATCCACGTTTTACAAGAATGCTGAGCAGTGGATGGGGCTGGTTTTGTACTGTTTTAGCAAAGCAGTGTCCTTAGTCAACATAAAAATGACCTGAGAAATGTTACATACCTCAAGACAGTTCATTTGGAATTCATATGTACAAAGTAGAAATAACTGATGATATGCGCACACACACAACACGTACACACACACACACACAGGCATGACAGCCTCTGGCTGCGCTCACTGAGGATGGGTCTTTTGTACGCTGCTGCATCCTGGCCACCTTCCCCCTTCACGTGGCAGACACAAGCTCAGTCAGACAGATTACATTTCTCAGATTAGTTCTTTGCATTGTGTATTAATTTTACCAGTGCAATAACATTGTCAAAAAAGGAGGAGCTGCTCCAGGGGAGTCCGAGACCCTGGGTCAGATTCAGAAAAGGGTGGTTTAAACTTTTTTTTTTTTTTAAGCGAGGTACACATTAAGCAGAGCTCTGTGTTAAGGGGATCTCAGCAGAAGGCATGCTTGGCTCAGCCTCTTTCTCCTCCACAGCTTTGTCCTCTGGTTCCAGCTGTTCGCCACTTTTTATGTTTTCTTGGAGCTGCTGGCGTCGCTGCACCTCTGCTTTAAGGTTCTCCAAGTCTTTTTGGCTGAAGGGGAAACCAGGAAGGGTAGCAAACATTAGACTAGCTTTAGGAGCGGTGTGAAGCACAGGGACAAGGTAACGTTCAACAAAATAGGAGATGCTCCTAGCGCTCGCCCTCTTCCTGCCAGATCCCAGGTCCCATGTCTCAGCAATACCTGAGCAAGGCTAGGTGCTTGGTTTGCCATTTGGTTTTGAACCAAGAGGCACCAGGACATGACCCATCAGTGGTCGCTCGGGGCAGAGGCAGGGAGGTTAATCTTGTCTATGTCCAGGCAGCCTCCAACTGCTTCTGGTGAATTTTTACCACCAGTGATTATTTAATAGGCTTAGAAGAATACAGTCTCAGCTCAGGTCATCTTTTTCCACCACCACCCCAACCAAATTTTCAACTACAAGTCTAAGAGACAATTTATAATAAAAAAAAAAAAAAAATTTTAAGAGTACTGCTGTTTATAGTGGTCTTAAAGATGATGATGATAATCAGGGCTAGTATTACAATCTCACTGTTTTTTGTAAACAAATCCTGTGGAGTTGGGGAAGAAATACCTCCAAGATGTACTTAAAGCAACTACCCTGCTAAGCAGCCTTGTCTGGGGAGGAGTTCTGTTCTGACAAGGGGAGATGCCAGCTCCTGGGGCACAACAGTGGTCTTGCCCACTGATGCATCAGTTCTGCTTGCCTGATTTCCTTTAGCTTCACAGAGCAGTTTGGGGTTTTAGGTTTTATGAGATCAGATTGCTGCTACAAGCTCAAGGTTACAGTTTTGAGAGAGACACCTGACATTTCATGCACTGTTCCTCCAACCAGGAGCTTTTGTAGTGCCACTAAGGATTGCTACAGATCCTGTAAAGCATCCCTTCGCAAGTGTTCAGCCGTGCCTTCAGGGGTCCTAGCACCTTCAAAAGCAGTTTTTATGCAGAAGTGACAATTTCTGCCATTATTTGCCTAGTGCTGCCTAAGATCACTGGAAACTCCACATTTTGGGTCAGTGACTCCTAATGCAAAGGGAAGCACTGCATTTATGCTATCTCAAGAACAAAGATTACACAAAAAAGACTACTTGATTTCTAAAGGTACAACACACAGAGGTATCACTCTACCTTAGTGGAATGAAGAGAATTCCATTGATAATGTTGAGCTGCTCCAAGACACTGGCCATACTGGGAGCTGTGAACTACAGCATAAGAGAAAAAAAAAAGTTTTTGAAGTCAAAACCCAGACAGAACAACTCAGAGCTCCTAAGCAAGTCCAGACACCATTTACCAACAGCTGAGAAAAAGCTAGGTCTCATGACATTCTAGTAGCTGTGAGGTGGCATAATTTATATTTCCTACCTCTTTATACCCATAAGTTGAAAAGCAGCATCTAGAGGCCCCTAGTCACTGCAGGCAACCTCCCCTCTGAACTCTGCAGGACTTCAGTTAAATGCAGTCTATACGCAAATTCAAAATGTGTTTGTGGTTTTTTTTTTTTTTCTTTTCTCCCTCCCTCAAGTGTTGTAACAAAGGTAAAATCTTCATTACTGTTTTACGTGTTTGAACCTCATAGCTGGACACTATTTCCTGGCCTTGACCACTTACTCGATTCAAGGTCCTTATGCTCAAATTACTCTGCTATGAACTCCTCAGTTCTGTACCCAGCTTTTTGCAGTGAGAAGAAAACCCAGCCACTCCCAGAGCACTGCCCTGCTCTGCCCTTTCTCCTGGGAGTCTCTGCAGCTGGAAGCCTCTTTCCCAACCCACTGACTCGCAATCCTCTGGCAGCCACTGGTGTACAGCACGGCAGGGAGAGCACCCATCGCACAAGTTAGCACATACTCCCCCAGATATGCCACAGACAGGCTGGTGTGATCTGCCAGGTGCACAGGCAGATAAGAGCAGCTGGGTTTGGCCCAAGAGGGCCAATCCATTCCTGCTCCATGTAAGGCAAGGCGAGGCAGGCCCCCCCATGCTCCGCTCTGCTGCCCAGCCTCCCCACACCACAAAATCCTTGGAAGGAGAACAAAGCACCTGGTGAAAGATGACAGCATTTTTTAGGATGAGGAAACTGAAGTAACTTTGGATTGAGCAACCTGCCTACAGCCGGTGAGTCAGCAGAGGGGCAGGTTTGTGCATAGGTGTCCCAAGCTCCCACACTGCGAGCTGTCCAGCGCATCCTTACCAACGTCCCTGGGTGCCCTGCAATGCAGTCAGCTGCGCTCAACTGCCTGAGCTCAGGAGAAGGAGCCAGAGCCCAGAACCGCTCTATTCAGAAGCGGAGGGGACAAATGCTCAGTCTGCATCGGTTACACTGTGCTACGTCTGTCTGACCTCCTGCCCGTGAAGGGTCTGCAACTGGCACAGCCGTTACCACCTCCTGCACAGGCAACGTCTGCATGCGTACACCGACGTATCCTTCAGAAGCAGCTAAATACAAATCTCTGCCTTCACGGCAAGTACTCTCGATTGCTCATTGCATAAGGTTACCTTAAGTGGCATGATGTTCGCATTGGAGCCATTCTTGTAAATCTCGTTCATTGTGCGTTGAAGAGCGACTGCTTGCTGAGTCAGGTATTTCAAGTACTCAGAGCTCTCTTTGGTCTTTTCATGGTGTTCTCCAAGCTAATCAGAAAAGGGAAAAAAACCCAAAGGTACAACATTACAAATCAGAACATGACCCAAACCAGGGTGCACTCCTAGTCTCTGCTAGCTCAACATCCTTACAGAAACTCAGAACTGGATTTCACCTGCCTTAGCATTCAAAAAACAAACAAACAAAAAATTCCTCTAGGAGCCTTATATTATCAACATTACACATTTCCGTCAAGTAGGAGCACGTTTGCAGGGTGAGCGGCATTCCCTCCACCAGGCTGTGCTTTCAGCCAGTGAGATGGCACTGAATCACAGTGTACAACTGCAGACGTGTTCAGACAGACCCCAGGCTGATGCAGAAGTTTCACTGTGCATCAGCAAGGGCTGCGAGCAGGAGAACGTATTGCCCACAAAACAGCTCAACTACCGAACTAGTTTGGATCTGGTATTTGAAAGACAGGTGGTGCAAAAAGTGGAAAGAACAGACCAGCTCTTTCAGTGCCCTGAAAGGGCCACACCACCAACTGAAGTTTCTGTCCAGCAATGGGGGTACAGCAAGAACAAACTTGCAGGAAGGCTATTCAAAGACTTTTGGCATAAAATCCAGTGAATTATTGTACAGGGCAGCAATTCTGCCCCCTCCCTAGAAAGAGGATTCCCTGGTGTCTGCTCAGAGCTGTTTGTAAGAAAGGCCTCCCTGAGTTCCAAGTTGTGGCACTGTTTTGCAGTGGTACTGCTTTTGTTTCTGGCAGGAAAGTGATATGACACAAATTAGCAGCATGCATGCTCGTTACCTGGTTTTTGTAGATGGTGTAGCCTTCCTTCTCGTGCTGCAGAGCTGACCGGAATTCTGCTTTGCTCTCGTACACTCGGGCTACCAAGTGGTGGCTGAGGGAAGGAAAAGGGTTTAGAGGTACTGTAATGAAGAAGAAACATTTCTGCACTACAGCGAGCACAACTTTAACATAACAATGTTTAGGCTAGAAGTCTTAATACCAGTGTCAAAGGAGGCAGATACTGGACTCTGAATACAGCACCCTGGTAGTTACTTCTCCCCACCCCATATAGGAATTAATATACTACACTGATTTGGGCTGGATTTTTGTTGAAATGCTGAGAAGTGACCTAAAGTAGTAAAGACTGAACTGGGGATTTTTTCTTCCTGCACCCAGGAAAGCTGAAGGCCACAGTGGTGAACTGAATGGAGGCAGCACATCCACGGGAACATCTTGGGGCTAGATTTGTTAATTGGAGAAGAAGGAAGCAGCCATAAGCCCTTACCCTTCAAAAAGGGTCTTTTTGTTTCTTAGAAAGCAAAGGTGTGAATTACTTGATTATTCACAGCCAAAAGTAAAAAAAACTTCAGGCACAGAAACAAGCAGCAAAACAGTGGCAGAGCTGGGACCCAAGTCACCTGGGCTCTCTCCAGTTGGGAGAGCTGACTTGGCTTGGACTTTGCTTCCTTTGTGTTTCTGGAATGAAAAAGAGATTTCTGGTTTTGGCAGTATTACTCTGTGGGAGGTGATGAATCTCATCAAGCATCCCAGTGCTACTAAGGGAAGGCAAGATGCTTTCTGCAGAATGCATATCCATCAACTGCTGGAAAACAAATCAGGCTCTTGTGGGTGCTTAATAAGATTTATTTTCACCCTGACAAAGAACAGATGGGTTGCAACATGGTAGCAGTAATTAGGAGTGGGCCACTGCTTGGTTGATAGTGAGCCAGTTTTGCATTCAAGGACAATGCATACAGCACTGAAGAGCAGTGGGTATCTAATCTAGAGCAGATCCTAAAGGTGCTGACCGCTCATAGCTCCCTTGGAAAGACAAGGAAGCCGCTCTGTATTTTATTCAAATACAAGGCTTTATGGTAAAGGACGAAAGCAAATTATATGCTTCTCAAAGATAGCTCCCTGAGGGCTGAAACAATTAAATACAAGTGTTTACATATCATCCCAGTCTCCCAGTATAATTACATTAGCCTTGCTCTCCAACTTTCACTTGCCACATACGTTTTTCTACTGAGAGTCCACAAGTACCAGGGTCATCTTGACAGATTTTTGGGGCAACCAGCATTACAGCAGATCCCACAATTAACTTTAAGAACAAAGGATCTCTGTCTTTTGAGAGAACAAACTTAGATGCTGCACCATGACCTTGACTCACACAGCCCAGCAGTCCCAAGGAGTCTTGACAGCTGGGACAAGACTGAATCTCTAATTTAACAGGATACAGCTGGACACAGCCAGATCAGATCCCTCCCATATGAGTGCACGGTGAACGTACTCACTCTCTCTAACAGTACGGTGACCCAGCCCAGCACTCCACCCTGCCTCACCTTAGTGCAACTTTCAAAGACTTGGAGCCATGATACTTGGAGCTGATGGCCAGCGCGTTCTCCAGGAACCGGAGGGACAGGTCATACTCCATAACCCCGTGGAGCACCAAGCCAATGTTGTTCTGCACAAAGAAGTCAAGTGGGTATTCAGAAAGGCAAATTCAAACTACGCATTTATTGCTTCGTAAATACCAAGACCACACAGGTATTTCACTGTTGAAAAGGCTGTAGCAGCCACACGTCCCCAGCGGGTATCTCTATAGCACATAACACGTGACAGGAGACCATTCTCCCCCTTGGGAGCTCAGTCCAAACACGCCAGACGAGAGAGAGATAAGGAACTCTCTCCATTTTATGCAAGGGCAACAAGAACAGGCTAAATTAAGGAATTTGCCCAAGGATTACAGGCTCTTGAACCCACGTCTCCAGTGTCCCAGCACAGAGCTCCAGCCACAGAAGGCTGACCTTCCCAGCTAAAGAGTCAAACTCCTTTTTTCCCTTCTAATAGCACTAACTGGTAGTAACCCAGGGAGGAAAAAGCAGTGCCTAAATGTTTATTTTAAATAGCCAGCACTATGGGCATTTTGAAGGCCAAGAGGTTTCTTACAGATTAGAAACTTGAAGACTCCAAAAGATTACTTACATCTAAGAGTGCCATTTCTGGGTGATCCTCCCCAAATACCAATAGCATGAGGTAGCGTGCACGGTACAGTAAGTTCAATGCTGTAGAGAGTTGGCTGTTTGCAAAGCAGTACAAAGCAAGGTGCATCTATAACAAAAGAAGTAACCCAGCATTGTTTTTTTATTTACCACTCTGTAAAGCAAACTAATCTCTCCTTTCTACTCCTTTCCTCAGCTGCACACAAATAAAAGGTCTTCCTTTATGGTTAAAAAGGATTTCAACCACTCAGAAAAGTCCAAGTCTGCTGGTTGATTTACAGCTCCACTGAGGTATCACATAAGACACAGTACTGAGGAAGTCGTTGAAGTGTTTCGTTTCAGTTTCTCTTACGCAGCTCAAGGAATATTTCAAAATTGACCTGTATGTATATGATATTCTGATTACACTTTTGGGGGGATTCTTGCTCTTTCTTAATTTTTGACATAAGCCCAGGGCAAAAGCCAGCAGAATTAATGAATATAAATAAACATTCAGCAGACAAAACCCCAAAATTCCAAACTAAGTAGGACAAATACTGACCATGCAGGACACTTATAATGCAAACACTTAGGTATTCAGTTTACAAAATCATAAGATACAAAACTTATGATGAAAGTGGAGGATTCAGGGAAGAACATTGCAAAAGGAAGGAGAACTATAACTTTTCTAGATGCAGACATGAATTAAGGCTCACAGACTCCAGGTGGACACACAAGGTGCTGCTTCTCCCCCAGCACCCTGTACTTACGTATTCTTGAATCGTGTTGGGATGTTCAATACCCAGGACCCTCTCACTCATTAGCACCGCTTTCTGCTGATTACTTAAGGCCTAAATAGAACAGAAGTCCCAAGAGCAAGTCACACAGATGCCGTGCACTTGAGCAAGCAGGCACGGGGAAGGAATGAGAGGACTAAACAGACCCTATCCGAGCCCTTGCTTACCTCTGAATAATCTCCCATGATATAGTTGAGACGAGCTAGCAGCCTCAGGCAGGCACAGATTTCTACATGCATAGCACCATACACATTGTTGAACAAGTTTAAGGCTTCATTGATGAGCTCGCAGCCCTCCTTCAAGAAACCTGAAAAAAGTTATATTCGTATATGTATGTATGTTCAATAACCCCTAATACTACTGGACAAGTGCGCTGCCCATGAAGTGAAAACAGTAGTGGGATACATAGCCGTAGGTCACTGCCTTGTGTAAGGACTAAAACCTAGGAGAAGGAAATTGCAGCCCTGCATCCATCCTTGTTCATTGTTGGTAACTTTATAGCAGGTGTGTGTCTCAGATGGTCTTAGAGACCATCTGATTCTCTACCAAAACTGGGTGGGTGGGGGTATATTGCTGGAGGGCAGCAGGCCATGCCACACATACCCTGCTCTTCCTTTTATCAGCAGTCGCCTCAAGAGGCAGAGGCATGTTGGGTCTGTACCTTGCTGAACCTTTGCTTGCCCGCTCTGGAAGAAGTGGAAAGCATCTGAGGCTTTGGGGTTTACGTGCTTCACTACAGGGAAGATGTTGAGAATATCTTCTTCCGTGAAGGTGGGCTTGTGCCTGTTGTCAAAGTTGTACTCCTTCAGCAGTATCTAGAGGAACCGAAAAGACTGGAGGTCATGGTCACCACTTTCATAGGTACTTGGCAAGAAAAGAGGGGAAAATGAGTCTTGAATTCTGCATGCGGATTCACAGTCAAAACATCCCCAGTATCGCTACCTGGGGACAGAGTTTTGAAAGGTGGTCACATCTAGGTGTGCACCACCACGTGTGCGTGGCAAAATCACACCGCAGTGCCAAGGCACAGTCATGCCAGTACTGGAGCCCCTGGCAGGGGAACCCCATCCAGCCAAACTCCCGCACCACACAGAGGAGCGAGAAGGCAGTGCTGTGGGGAAGGAAACCCCCTGGTTCTTCAAGCAAGGACAACCCCAAAGTCCTGCTCTGCTCAGCCAGAGAGCTGCTTCTCTTTGGATGGGGAGTACACGTGTGCATGAACTTACGATGCGAGTTTGGTTTGTGAGACAGAGCAAGCTACAGGAATTGTATTCAGGCTGGCTAATCTTCCAAGGGAGATGCACAGCAAGTTTACCCTAAAAGGGAACTGGATTAGAAATCTCTTTCCCCAGGGCTGGAACCTGTATTCCAACATTAACACCACAAAGACCTTTAGGGGCTCGCATTGTCTGTCTGAAAGGCTGTCCCCTGCAAAGCAGTTTGTGCTTACTCCTCATGTTTCTCAGTATAGAACATGATAGGGAAGGGAGGGAAGATGTGGATCTTACTTGGACTCCAGTTTTGAGGGAGATTTCACGAAGCAGGGTGATTTTCTGTAGATTATACACTTCAGCTGCTTGGTCAGCATTCTCACTGCAAAAAGCACACACAAGCTTCAGCTCTCAGGTAAGTGTCTGCTCAAGGACATCCCTCCACTGTGGTGTATCTGAAGCACAGGTCCCTGTACAGCTAGGTGCTAACTGAAACCAATGACTAACATTACAGTTGTTGCTAACGGTCTATTAGAGCTTACAGAGATGCACAACTACTTTTTACTGAAATCCTATGTGTGTTCTGTTCAAAGCTCACTGCAGAGTTTAGGTGAGAGTCTGAATGCCTTCAGCTCTTGGTAAAGAGCGAGCTATCCCTGATGCAAAGGGATGATCACTGATTTAGCCAACTAGTCATGATTTTTCTCTTGGGCCACTTTGCTTGTACTTGAGTTTAACACTCACTATCTTGCACCTTCCAGCAGCCTTATTCACCATCTCTGTTTCAGCTACAGGAAAAGCTGTCCTTGTTTTTGGAACATAAGCTCCCTTCACAGCCTAAATCACCGTCTATATAGACAAATATCTTTTGACTACACTCCTTCAGCTTCTTGCCTTCTGCTCCCCTCTGCACCACTAAGGAGAGTTTCCCTTCCTCCTCTGGTTTTCCTAGCTGCCTTTGCCTCATAGGTTTCATCTCATTTCAATTTCAGTTACACTTCCCCCTGCTGCTCTTTCCCTGATTTCTTTCCATTTAAGCCTGTACAACTCCCTCAAGTACAAATTTATACTCAGAAAACAAGTCAAAAAGGCAGGTCCTACTAAAGAAGAGTAAGAGCTACAAACATTTGGTGACAGTCCAGGTACAAGCGAGGATAATCTCTGCTTACCATTCAAGACTAAAATCGAAGTAGTTCTTCGCTTCTGAACAAATATTCTTCCAAAGCTCCTGAGGGGTCATGCTGGCCCATGCAGTGTTATCAGCATTTCCAAGGTTCCTGTTTTTCCTTTTCTTATTCTTTTTCTTGGAGACCAGCTCATCAGCTGGAAGATGGGCAATGGGATTTGGAAAGGAGCTTAGAAAGCAATTGAGGAAGTGGCTGATGGCTGCTGATAAACCTGACAGCTCCACGCCCTACAGCGAGACACCGAAATCAGTCGTGGAAGACACCTGCCATCACACAGGCACTACTCTGACCCTGAATCTCACACAAATCCAGTCCTACCAGAAACAGGAGAACCTTCCAGGAGAAGGAAAGGAAGGCAATTTGCAAGTGGAACTAGCACAGACAGAATTAGGTAGATATAAGGGATAAGTATATACCTACACACACACACACAAATATATAGTTCCATTTCATGCTGCTACCTGGGACAGAGAAACTAGAGAGTGTAAATAAGATTTTGACACTGGAATAAAGCCAGGTGCATTGCTATGCTATGTACGGACAGGTATAAGGATGCACTAGTGTTCATGCAATTAAAAAAGCTTCTTAGAAGGGCAAAAGCAACACTGTTTAAGAGGAAAAGGTATTACAAGGAAAACAAGCTGTGATTTCACTTTTCAAAGCCTTCAATATAATGAGTGAGAATCTGGGGAAGAAAAGCATGAATGATTACTCTCTGGGAAAGCTATCTTCAAGTGGGAACTTGTTTTCCCTTACACACAGACCTGTACCTTTTTTAGCGCTAATGAGATTGTACTTCCCGTTGCTAGGCAACCCCTGTGAACTGCCTAATGAGAGAAGCGACTCAAACAGCTCTCTCTTTGTGGAAAAAAAGTCATTAGAGAGGACACACAAGGCACGAGGTTAAACTGCAGGTCATACCTGGAGGTACGTCTTGAAGATGTGTTTAGCCGATCGAGTTATCAATTCACTGATTCCTATTTTCTACCCAAAGGAATAAAGAACAGAGATTAAGAGTCAGTCAGCAATAACAATGAAAAATACGCTTTGCTTTTGATGTGGGCTTTTATCAAGATCTGCAGAAGATGCATTCTCCAGTCCTCACCCTGCAGCTCAGAACTGTTTTGCATTTGACAACACTCCTGGAGCTGGGGAAGAGTCCCCTGCACACCCGTGCATGGTGACCACAAGCCACCCCGTGCGGCACAGCTCAGCTCCAACGGTGCTTGCAGCACTAGCCCTGCGCATGTGCGCAGGCAGCCGTGCTCACACCGCTTTCCAATTTGATACAAAGCCCTGATGGATCTTAGAGCCTTAAAAAATGCACAGCTTAAAATCCAACTGTGTGTTACCTGCTACTACGCTTCGGAATCCCTGAAGCACTTCTCTATCCCAAAGGACACTCAAACCCCCTAACATTATGAAAGACATAATTTGGGAGCAAAACTCCCCATCCACCACTTACAGGTCCTTCTCCCTCCTCCTCTATTTTTGAAGCTGTTTATTTTTTACACAGAGAAAACAATTGGCCAAGTTGGAATCTATACAGGGCAAATTATGCCAGAGGCAGTTTTAATTGCCAGTGTCAAGTTAAGCCTGATGCTTACAAAAATGTGATCCAGCTGAGCACGGCCAGGGGTTTTGGTGATGAAGTTGATCACTTTGCCTAGATAACGCATGTTGATGCCCCTCTGATGCATGGCCTCTGCTAAGGTAGCCCCATCCATTGGGAGCACCGTGTGATCCAGGCAGTCTTTGACCTGCAGGGTACATGCAAACTTCAGTTACAGAGAGCAAACATGAAGGAAAGAATTTCAATTTAAAAAAAGAAAAAAAAAAAAAAAAAAAATCTGACTGAGGAGGGAAAAAGGCTTTGCCTGACAGAGAAGGCAGTTTCCAGGGATGACATTTTAGTTACAAGCACAGCAGGAACTGGCAAGTACAGAGCACTGATCAGCCAGAGCCCGGGTGCTCCCTGTCTCGGGCCATAGGCTCCACAGCTGGCAGAGCGGATAAATTCAGCCTGGAGAGACTCCTCAGGAGCTCTGGTTAGTGCCTCCTCTGCTCTGCCTCTAGGGTGGGACTGCTGCTCTGGGATCCGGCACAAAGGAAACCCCGAGCGGCCACAGCCTCGAGCCCCCTGCGCAGCTGCAGGGCTGCGAGCAGGAGCAGCGTTGTACCAGCAGCAGGAGGGAGAGCTATTTCTCCAGCGCTAACGGGATGGCAATCCACCCAGCACTGTGAGGGCACGGGGGGCAGGACTGCTGTTCCCTGACTGCCGGTCGCACACACCTCTGTTACCTGGGGTTCAGAGTTGCCCCGAAGGCCGACAGTGACCCAAGCAAGGCTCTTTCAGTGGGTAGAGTGCTGTAATACCAGAGACCACCACGCTACACAGGCAGGGGGAACACTTGCAGCAGACAGCCCAAAGCAGTTTGTGCAAGCTCCTTGCCACTTGTACCATTTTTACTCTTATGTCTCAGCGGAGAATGAGCAGCACTACACACTCCCAATAAGCACTGGGCAACTGAGGTGCGGAGAAATCAACTGTCACAGTAAAACAGCTCAGGCTTCATCCAATTCCCTGTGCAAAACAAGCAGAGGCAAAGGCCCTGTCGAGCAGCGCAGAGGATTGTAACCAAGTGCTGAGCGTGCAGTGTCTCGAGCGGCCCAAGGAGACCAGTGGAGACAGCGATGGCGTTCAGCATAGTTCAGCATACGACTTCCAGCAGTTTGCCCAAGGCCACACAGGAACTCAGTAGCAGAGTAGGGACTCAGAGGACTCCTGTGGCTCAGGCAATGAGAAGCGCTTTCCCTTTGGCATGGCTTGTTTAACTAATGCTCGTGGAACTAGCAGGCTAACCCTTCTTTAAGGGCCTCAGAGTCACTAACTAAAAACATTTCCAATTAAAAGACTACATGGAATTGTGCACACTTAGCTGATAAGGGGAAATGGCACTTGCATTTTAAGTTGTGTTGCAGTGCTGATAAAGAGTCACTTAATTCATGTCATGGAGTAACACCAGTTACTCTCTGATACACAGAGTATGGAGGACTGCCTGCTTACAGGAGCTGGCCTGTAACTTGCCCTCACACATGCCTGTGCAGCATTTTAGGTTTATATACTAGTGTATCTTGTAAAACAACAGTCACCAAGCCCTTTTCTGATTCACTCCCCCTCCTTTTTCCTTTAAAGACTGAATAGCTGGTCTTAAAGGTTACGCTGACTACAAAACTAGTGGATTTAGAGTTCAGAAGAAACTTCCCAGCAAGGAAAATCCCCTCCTACGTAAGACCAAGAACTCCTGAACCTCTTGGAGTGGAGGTCATAAATTCTACCCTCCTAGTTACAGTGCCTGCTGTAACATATGCATTAGCAGTCAATTTAGAGAGTGTCTTGAGAAGGGAAAAGCTGGTATTTCTTATCTAGCCAGGTGCATGGGTAAGCATCCAAAATGCTTAAGACTTACAAAGGGAGTTTTTACAATCAGTATTAGCAAGAACAGTTTCCCAGTTCACTCCAAATTATTAGTCACCAATTGAGTCACAATCAGGGTCAGATAATACAAGTTGTGCAGGATGCCCAGGGTTAGGGAGGATGACTTATGTGGTCTTTATTGTCCCAAACTCTTAGCAATAGCTGTGGATTACTAGTGCCAAAAATTCTTCGTTGGACTGAGGTGGGAAAATTGTGCCATGATGTAAGACGGGAAATGGAAAACCCCTCTTGCACTTGCACCAGAAATGCTTGCACTATTCACAGTGCTTCACCACTGGTGCCAGAACTCAGCTGCCAGCAGAACACAGCGTTTGCTCGGGAGGCGAAGCTGGCATAATGCTGCGTCAGTGCTTGCTCAGAGAGGCCAGGCTTGAGGCAAGCTTTCAGAGTGGACATTACTGCTGGTCCTCAGTTCCTTACCAAACCTGGGATCTGGCACGACAGCAAGAACGCAGCAGCATCCTTCAGCAACTGCTTCTGATCCTGCACCTCCTCTTTGCTAGACTCAGGAAAACGAACACCTAGGAGAGTAAAAGAAAAACATAACACACATCAACAAGTCATATACAGAAAGCGTATAGTGAGAACAGGTAAAAAGTTAAACTGATTCTGTCTCCCTGGAATTAAAGACGCTTCTTCAAAAACTCATCTACTCTATAACATGTTTCAAGGGAAAGAGCATTAGCTGCTCTGCTTGGTTAGTAGCTGTGCTGCTCTTGCCCACTCATTCATTCTTAACACGGCTTTTAAAAGTCCAAATTCTGCTCTATATCTGGTCCGTTCTACCTATTGCGAAGTGCTGTGTACACTTCCAGCGCAAAAGAGTCAACTGGCTAGACTGGAGTGGGAACATTTCAGCAGATGGACCAGCAAATACTGCAAATGCTAGAAACTCAGAGCCTTTTGCTTTTGCACGCTAAAATTAAAATAAGGTTTTAAGTTCTAACTGCAAAGTCGGTGCCAAAGCACTAATCCTTACCAGCTTTAGAAGATGCTTGGGCATTTCAAAACACATGCTGCTTCTGACACATTTATTCCAAGCTAAATTCAACTATATGGCCATTCCCCTGCAATTTGCATGCATACAGCCTTGGTATTCACCCCCATGAACACTCTGGGAGCTTCTTCTGTATTTCCAAATAAAAAAATACTGATTCCAGCCATGGAAAGCTACATACAATGCCTACGACTGATGCATGCATTTGAAAGGGCACTGTGACCTGCTTACCATAATGTTACTAAAACAAACCCTGCCCTTCACTGAGGATGCAACATCAGTCGTTCAACTACAACTGTTGTTTTTCGTGTAAACTACTACATTAGGATCAAATTTAATTTTTTCCCTCCCTCTGCTTCTTTTCATGTGGTCTAGCAGCTGGGATGCTGGAGAATCACAAGAAGATTCTTGGCAGCACTCTGCAGACCTCCCCCGAGCGTAGTGGTGGGAGACAGCTTACTGCTGGCATTTGGTAGTTTGAGCATTGCAATCAATTACACTTTTCTCTTTTCTGTATCTTTGTGCTTCACAGAGAATCCTGCACCATGCCTACCCAGCCAAAAGCCAGCAATACTCTTAGCTACAGAACACAATTTTTTGTCTGTAGCTGGCTGGACACAGCAATCCTCTGAAGGAGGACTAAAACCAGCTCTTTGTACACATACCTGGTGAGAAAATATCTGGGTTAAATCGAATGTCAAATGACGTGTCGCTAATGGAGCCTACAGCCTTGCAAGCATTTCGAATCACTTCTCTGCTTTTGGGATCCACTGGAGCAGGAAGAAAAACAGAATACAAATGAATGTGTATTTCAGAAAGTGACAAGCCTAGCTATTAAATTAAGAGAAAAGTTTTGTTACTAAAAGCAGCAACGATGGCACATTCTGCAGAAATCCATTATAAAAACAATCAATTGTAAGATATTTGGAAAGGAGGATGGGCTGCAAAATGCGAAGTCTGAACAAGAGCACATAAGATGACCCAGAAAACCCATGCCCCCTGCCCCCGCCAGCTAGTCAGAAATCCAAGCCTGGGATTCCCAACGGTATCTGTGCATTGCATTGCACGGTTCCCAGCCCTGCTGCAGCCTGCTCCCCTCCACCTGCACTAAGCCTCTGGCAGGCCAGCCCCGGCACCGACCCTGCAGGCCAGCTTGCTGGCCAGGCTCTCGTTCCTGCAGCAGAGCTGATGGGCTTGCTGCATTCAGAGACACTCGTCCACCTACCCACCCGGCCCCCAGAGCGATTAATTCATTAGTGTGTGAACAGCTCTATGCAAAGAGCTAAGGCAATATTGACAGAAAAAGCCAGTGCTTGTCCTGTTTAACAACAAATAATCACCCCGACCACCCCCAGTCTGGCACAGCTCCTACCAGTGACACAGCCCACCAGCTAAGGCAGGAAGCCTGGGCTGCCTCTGGTGCTGAGGATGAAATACCTGTTCCATCATCAGATGCAATGGTCTCAGCAAGCTCTTTCACCTGATCAAGTCCAGTCATGTTATCATCTATTTTACCATCCTCTGACTCAGACTTCTCGCTGTCTGCAGTACCATTCTCCGGAGAGGCGCCATTTTCCAGCGCACCTGAGCTCTCCTGCTTGTTGGCTTTCTGCTGCATCAGCTGCAGCGCAGCCAGCTTCATGAATAAGAGATACCTACAGTACAGGAAAAGAGGAATTCAGCACGGCAGGAGAATCCAAGAGGATCACCACTGCTCTGCGAGGAAAAACCTCACAAAGTTAGCATTATAGACCATAGCGTTTCCCTGTGGAAAGGCAGGACGTACACTCTCTTCCCATGAGCTTTCCAAAATCAAAGGAGTACACATTAGTTTATCGGAAGAAGCAAAAAAAGTGGGTTTTCATTACCCATCACAATGGGAAACTAATCTCCTTGCAGTGGTTACAAATTGCTTTCCACACGCAGCATCAGCAGACAGCTCGGGAAGACTCTCACTGCCAGATGCACAGGACTAGTCAAACACAAACTAGCAGCAATTTTGCCAGACCTTAGCAGAGAGAGGCCCAGCCTCTGCTAGCCAAGGAAGAGCAGCAGCACCCTACGGCCACGGTCCTGCAGACTGCTGGTCTGGAAGCTCTCCCAGGGAGCAGCAAAGCCTGCCTGCAGGCACGTGGCAGAACTGGGAAGGGTGCTGGCTGCAGAACTGGTTGCTCAGCGGGCAGGGCTCCTCCGTCAGCAACTGGAGGGCTCATCTTCCCAGCAAGCAAAGCAGAGGCTCTGACCATCTGTGATAGCAGAGCACCTGCAGCCCTTCACATTGGAAGCAGGAGCATTAACATCACCAGCACCATGCAGCTGCACCACACGACTTCGACTTGTCCTGCTCCCAGAGCTCCCACTTCCTCGCCTGCACTGGGTGAGCCCAAATGCCAACACATCCCACCACAGAAGTGCCTACAGCAGTTCCCATAGGTAAATTTTTTTCAGCCTCTAGGAAAAAAAGGTAGCATTCAAGACACCTGGAGAGCCTTAAAAAGAAGCATAAATTCTTCCCATTCCCTAGCCATCAGGTCCACAGGATATCTGCAGGGAAAGAAGAACTTCTAAATGTTTGCACAGGAAACAACAAAAACACGTCTGGAGACTAAAAAGCAAACCATCTCTTTCCCTGGCTCCCTGTAACCCCGTCACAATCCCTACTGTTTTCACCTCTCATTAATTAAGTTTCTATAATTGCACCTGCATGTCCAAGCAATGGGGAAATTAGCTGCCCACTTCTGGGAGCTCTCTTGTGATGTCCCTGGGACAACACAGCATGGTCCTGACTTGGACCGTTACCAGTTGCAGGTGGAGGAAGGGGGGAGCCCAGCTCACCTGTGTTCTACAAAGGCATCAACAAGCTCTTGCCGGAGACAGCAAAGCTTGTGTCTGTGCTGCTTGGGGAACCCCATTTTCTTACATTCCTCTGGCATCTCCTCCCCTTCAACAGGCAGGAAGTTTAGATCTGGAGGGAAAGTGCGGAGCAGGTCCAGGATGTAGTGACGCCCGTCGTTGCCAATAATGCCTTTGCACTCCACTGAGGAGCACAGCTCCACCTCCTCATTCTTGTCGTTGAGGACTTTGTGCTTCTGGATCTTAAGCGGCCTGCTGGTCTTCTCCAGCAGCTCCAGGTACTTGGGGTGCGAGACAACTGTCTTGCCAAAGTCTATTGACCCATAGATGACGCTCTGTTCCTGCTCCCGTTCCAAGATGCCAGGAATAATAGACTGAGCTGTCACCCTGTAACCTCTGTAATCTACCACTACAGTCCCCAGCGTGTACAGCCCTTCTACATCCACAGCATTATAGGTCCGCACACCATTGAGATCATTGGTAGGAGCTACGTAAGCAGCAACATCTCCGCCAAAGTCCTTGTAGTGGTCACGGACGTCAAAGCCCAGGCTGAAGAAAATGTTGTTCCAGATGAACATCTGCATCTTGGTCTCTTCACTGGGGTTGATGGCCATGACATTGCCATCAATGACAGCCATAGCACCTCTTGTTGCTGCTGCAGTGAAGTCGCTGTGAACCTGGAGGTAGGTGGAGAGAAAGCTGGGTAAGGAACGGCTCACACCCTCCCAGCACCTCGTGCTCAAAGCTCCCTGCAAATTTCTCCTTCACTCCTCTCCTCCTGATAGCCTTCCAGCAGGCAGGCAGGTCAGCTGGCGTTTACTTTTGTGAGCCTCGCTAGTGGCTTGGATACAAGCTCCAGGAGCCAGAACATTAGGGATCAGCATGGCTCAGCCTCATTAGCTCTCTGCAGAGGAGGGCTTAGGTGTAAGTGTCCCCCCACCTCCCCCTGTTCCTCCCACACACTCGAAGGAGGACTGGATCAGGCGGAATAGCAGAGGACTAAGAGGAGGCTGCCTCGGGGTCAGCAGGGAGACACGGGGTCAAGGAGCGCAATTCTTCCCCGTGGGGCTGGGAGCAGAAGGCTGACATGCAAGAGAGAACAAAACCCCTCAGCTTACAAATGGGGATCTTCCTCTTGCAGTTTCTAAAGGGTAGCCTAGATGAAGCGTCCAGATGCGATACAGGCAGCAGAGAAGGGGCTGCGTGAGGAGTTGCCTGCACATCCCAAAGTTACCTTGAAAATGGCTCGTTCTCTCAGCAGCCTCTCAGGCAGGTTCTTGCGCGGCAGCTCTCGCGTGGTCTGCAGCTCCTCGTTCCAGTCTCTGGTCTGAAAAAGCCAAAGCCTTGTGGGAAGCAATGCATTGTGTAGGAAGGGGCTGGCAAATTAGTGATTCTGCTTTACGAGGCATTTTGTGAGAGAAGGGAGGGGACGGGGCAAGAATTCAGGCTGCCATGGAGTTCAGAGGAAGTGAATTAGCAGCAGGAATGAACACTCCTCGTGAATGGACTTTATTCAACAGCAGTTTGGAATATATCTTACATTAGGCCAGCTTACGCAGTGCAGTTTAACTGAAATAGCAGCTTGATAGCTCTGGAGGAGCACAGTGCAGGTTTCATTAGACAGCACACTGCGATGTGGTCACACCACAGGCAGACAGCCGTCCATGGGCAGCCGTTACAGCCCTGCACTGCTCACGGCCTGCAAGATTTTATGCTACGAAGCTGCAACTGAAGCATTTGGAATAGTTTGCTCAGAGACACAAGAGCCGTTCCAGGCCTGACTGGCATGGAGGAGAGCTCTGCCTTCTGTGCAACGGCGCTTGTCAGAGCAGGGACATGGGATTTATAAATACCCGAGCAGAAGTTGCTCCTCTCAAACCTTTACGTGCTCAGGGAGTTGCAGCCTGAGCAGCACAGCCCCTATAGTCAAGGGCACTGTCAAGAACAAGGACTCCCACAAGTTTTCCCTTGATGAGCAAAACCCTTCCACAAATACCAGAGGTCTACTTGTTAAAAGTTAACCGGTTCCCAGCGCAGCTGGCAGCAAAACTCTTGCCAGCGTTCTCAGGCGAAGCAAGACCAATACCTGTCCAGGTATGTGCTCTTCATAGCCCAGTCTAGAAGTATAAGCGTCTTCTGCCCGGACACAGTCCATGGCATGTTCTGCTTGTGGAGCTGTCCAGCTGTACACTTGGAAAGGAGTGGCTATCCTTTCAAAAGGGTGTCTCTGAACCCTAGTTTGGGAGTGAAAACAATTAGACATTTTCCAAAGGAAGATTTCTTTCTATTCTAAGAGAATTTTCCCTCTGCTGCAACATCAGCTTCTGACAAACAACAGAACAAGACCAGGCCTCACGAGCAGCACAGGACTTTCATTTAACAAGTACTACACCCCATGATGACTGATTAGCATGGGCAGCATCTCTCAACAGCAGTCTGCAGAATTACCTGGGCTCTCCCCATCCTCCTCTCCCCAGTTTTATCCTCAGTTGTGTCACCAGAGATTCCCATCACCCTCTGCATTTGGAGGCAGAGGATGCCCACTCCCAGCTAGCCACCTCTCAGACTGGCCCTCAGCTTTCACACTGGTCCATATGGGTTGCATTATAAACCTACAGCACACATCCACTAATGAAGTGAAAAAGCAAGCTTCACTGAATGGCCTCTTGTGTAATCTGTCTGCTCTCAGCAGGTGCTGGAGTCTCATCTGTATTTACTTCTGGCCCAAGCAGCAATAGAGTATAATCATTTTTAAATGGCCAGATAGTCACAGTGGTGGCTGGAGGCCACTGCTAATTTCCAGCCCTTGTCTAGTGTCACTTTCATCTTCTTAATGAGAGCAGAAGCAGAGCTCCTGAAAGCCACACAATGTGCCTGTCAATTTGCACCCTGCTGAGCCGAGGCAGTTCATTAAGTGGACTCTAAAGAATGACAGGCTTTTGCACAGGACCCACTGTCCTGGAGCAGAAAAAATGGTCCCTGCAGCAAGGACAGGAGAATAAAACAATACATTATTGGTTTTTTAATTATTATTATTGTAGGAGCTAGAGGAAATTAGAGAAAATGAACATGCACAGACATGTTTAAAATAATTATTCTCTCTCCACCGTAAGCCTACACAAAGCCCTCATGTGTTACTTTCCCTGATATTTTATGCTTCAGTCTCTTTTTTGGATTCAGGGGAGAAGTATCTACTGATCAGGTTACCAGCCCAGTCACTGCTGCAGCATGTGGCCATGCTTCACATTAAGTCTTTGCTGCCTGGCTAGCTAGGAAGTCATCAAGTCTCCCACGAGGCATGTAGCCAACATGCAGACTCAGCGAGGAGACCCACATCTCAGGGAGCTGGTCAACACATCAGCAGTTTCCCTTGTATGAACACTGCAGTCCATCTCTGGGCTTTCTCTCCCACTGCACAAATTGCCCTATGTGTTCAGTTTCTCAGCGGGGACAGAGAACATGGAATTCCAGGTAAGCCCCACAACTGATCCTCCCATGGCAATGGAAAGCTGTCGTCCCCCCACCCTTTGCTTTAGGCAGAACCGAAATCCGTAAATCTACATGCTGTAAGCAAGAGTCAGCTGGGACCTACAACCAAGAGAAACCATCCGGTGGATAAGGATCAGCACTCTGGGCTTCCACCAGCCTCTRTTACTGTCATGCTGAACAACAGCAGACAAGCCACATCAGCTCTGACAGCTCCATGTTTCGAGCGAGGGAAAGCCACTTACATCAGGGTGCTGCCATGACATTTAGTCAGATGTTTTGTGGTCCTTGCTGCATAGACTCGCACGTCCCAACCACCCCACCACTATGTGAGCTCAGAGAAAGCAGGCATTGCAATCCTTGCTATATCAGAGTGGCATCCAGTTCCCACAGAACCCGCCACATAGCTGAGCCTCACCAAGCAACTTCACAACAGACTACTCAAGGCAACTAGAGAGCAAAAAGTGCTGCTACCGCTTCTTCTGCAGAGCAGAAAAGTTTTTTTTGAAGGTAGGGCTGATCTGGTTAAGTAGTTCCACCAAGGAATGACTGAGAAAACTGGGGTTTGCAGGTTTGGGATTGAAGTTGTATGCAGTAGACCTGCAAGAGAAAAAAGAAACAAAGTCACAAGCTGTTGTCATACCCGAGACTTGCCATACCCTAGGAACATGGTACATGAATGAAAGCTTTCCATATATGCACTGCACGAAAGGCCTGCACAACGTGCCCTTGCTTGCAAAAAAATGGAGACCATGTGGCACAGGGGCAGATGGGCTGCAAGAGCCCTCTCTAGTCTCTCCACATGAGATACAGCTAGTAAACCTGTACCTGGGCCCTGATGGATTGCACAGCAAATTTAATTTAGACCTTCTTCAGCCACCACCTGGTTCAAGAAAGGCTTATATTTTTATAGCTGGGAAGGACTGATTTCACAGAGCTTCCCAAATACACCAAAAGGGCCTTTGCTTAACAGAGAACCCAACGGTAATGGCACCGACTATACCAAACAGTCGGTGCCCTCTCAAGATACCTCGTCTCCCAGCTGGAAGGCTGAGCACCAGACCTGCCAGGAGCACACTGACAGGTCTCCCGCTCCAGGTCACATTTTGCCAAACTCAAAAAGGCCATGTGTTTCATGCTCATTGTGCCACTTGGTCTCCTGGGACCTGCACTCAGATGTGTACCCTTAGACTCATTACTTTTAACACTTATTTTTACAGATCTGGGGGGAAACAATGGACTACAAATTATTTCTTCCACGAGCCAGTTTAACACAGAGCACTTCCACTTCATAATGAGACAGAAGGCGGAAATGTGCTTGAATTTTATCTTCTATATTTTAAGCTCTCCTTCTCTTCAGGCAGCTTCATTCTCCTTCTGTGAATTATAACCTTGTATTTCAAACATGCAGTTATGGTTGCCCAGGCAATTATCTGGATTGCAGGATCAAGGCCACCCAGAGATGTTTCTGAGCTCATAGTTGCTCAGGTACAGCAGGATTTGTTGCTCTGAAGTTCCTTCCTGTCCACCCTCAACTCAATAGGTCTCTGTTACAGGCTACTGGGCTGGATGGACCCTGCACCTCCCTCAATACAGCCACTCTGACAGGCACAGCACAGCCACTTTAACAGTCTCTCATAGTTACTATTTAAAAAAAAAAAAAAAAAAAAAAAAAAAAAAAAAAAATCTAGTCAAATCTGTGCCCAGCTTAGGAAGTTCTGACAGGCTGTGCTTTTGCTTTAGGGCAAAATGAGATAGTTGCAATGGTCAGGAAGGAATTCCCTCCCAACTCAAAATGCTCTAATTAGCTGATGACATTATGGGATGTTTAAACTTTCCCTAAAGCATTGGGCATTTATCCACTGTGGAGAAATGGTACTAGGCATAACTGAACAGCCCAATCCAGTATAGCAACTCCTACAAACCCATGTGAGCAGCGAATTAAAATAGGCTATTTTACAAAAAAAAAAAAAAAAAAAAAAAAAAAAAAAAAAAAAAAAAAAAAAAAAAAAAAAAAAAAAAAAAAAAAAGCAGCAATTGTTTGTTTGTGGGTTCTTTTCTAGTTGGCTATCGCAAGCTCCCTGCTGCAGGGCAGGACAGGAGGAATCTTAGTTACTCACTGATTCAAGTAAAATCCTCGAGTGGATGCAGTGATACTGACGTGCCGATCCTCCACCGTGATGACATATAAATACATGAGGTCTCCATGCATTTTCCGGTTACCGGGAGGCGGGTTCCAGCCACTCATCGTCAATACCTTTAGGCACTGCAAAGGCTACAGAAGAACACAACAGAAGCAATTCCCATCAGCAGGAATTAATTCCCTTGAGTTAAGAGCCATTCGATGTACATGTCAGATTCCTTTTACCTGCTGCCCTCGCTTGGTTCCAGAAACAGAGCTTACAAAAAAAAACCGGTCTCAAGAGCACAGCCTTCCTCGAGCCATTTGCAGTCCACTAATTTACCTCAGTTTGCTGCCTTTCACACCGTAAGACAGAGGTAAAAACAGACACCCTGGGCCTTTGGGCTGCACAAGGCATGGATTTCTTGCTGTACTGGTTTTCAAATGGCAGCTTCTAAACCAGAATCCAAGTGGGAGGGTATGGGAAAGCTAAGGGTAATTTGTAGTGATTTGCAGATCCTGTCTCCAGGATTTTGCAGAGAAATGCTGTTCTCCCTTCCCCTCCACCCCTCCCAACAAGACTGGCCATTTTACACTCTGCAGATGTCCAGACTCGATGTCCAGTGTTTTGCACACAAGCTCTTGGACTTTATTCTTTTGGCTAAGCAGTGCTATTCCAGCACTTATTAAGCATCAAGCAGAGCAAATCCCAAAGTCCACTTCAGTGCAGCTTTCAATCCCTGAACACCAGTTTGCTGCAAGGAATGTGCCGATAGCTGTTTTAATGACACAGGAGAACTCTACCTTCCAGTCTCTGTTCTGGGGCTGAAGGGCACACAGGGGTCTCTCTTTGCTACCTGGCAGGATATGTTCAGGAGGGGTGCAGTCAATTTGCTCCATTTCGGTACCTTTCTTCTTCCGTTTTCCACTGTCTAGAATGGACAGAGATAGAAAGTCAGTGCTGAAAAACGTAGCATTCCCTCCTCCGGTAACTATTCAAGGAGGAATGCAGAAGTGCTCCGAGTGTTTCTCTGCACTCCTGAATGATGTGGGACAGCTGATTGTTACAATGTGTTTTAACAAAGCAAGGAGTCAGGGGAATGAAAACACTGACCGCGCCGGAGAAGCCTTTTTGCCCCGTACCTCCAAGGTCTCCTTCAGTGAAGACACTCAAGAAGGACAATGAATTACAGTCCACACCATTGAAAGCATCTGATGGGTCAAGACTCTTCAGAAGGTCCCGAATGTGACGCACGTGTATCCTGGCTTCTCGCACCGTGTATGGCTCTGATGAGCAAAAGAGGAGGAAAGAAACTGAATTACACAGTTGCTTACTCCTTTGGCACACAGGTCTCAAAAAGGAACCATAGGAAAGGGCTGCCAGCTGGCCAAAACCACTCCCTATGAAAACCCTCACTCATTCCCTCCCAAAATCTGAAGGAACTTGCCTTCCACCACTTTCAGCAGCGAGCCCTCCTGCAGTCCTTCAATAGTTTTCAGCTCAGCAAAGTTATCAAGGACATTGCCATCCAGCTGCAGAGAGAAGCAAGTCCGATGACAGGTATCCTCGCGGTCCATCAAAACTTGGTGGATCTCTTGCACCATCTCTTGAGGAGAGACCTTAAAAAGGGAAGAACCCAGACAGTTATTGTCAGTCCTCACGTGTGTTCTTGCCAAACTTTGTCCCTCTGCTACAGAATCAAACACCTCCTGTACCTCTCTCCAGGCTTGGAAAGGCAGACTCTAGCTCTCCCTCCCTGGAAGATCACTTCTGTCCCTGCTGGTAGGGCACTGCCACCTCTGGCAGGGTTGGCCACCCCAGCTCCATCCCACAGGGCTTGGCATCCAGAGCTGTCACAGCCTGGTGCTGTGCCAAGCACTCGGCATGGGACAGAGGTGGCAGAGAGGGCAGTGAAGGAATAGAAGGTGGTGGGGGAAACTGGGAGCTCTTCCCTTATCCATTCACACTGTGCATTTGTGGTGAGGCTTTGAATGATGCACATGGAAAACAGGCCATTTCCTCCACTTGATCTGCCGCGGTATCCGCAGCGCGGTGGGGCGTGTCCATGCCAGTGCCACACCTCCAGGGCACGCCGCCTGCAAGCGCGCAGCTCCCGTGACGCAAGAAACCGCCCTGGCTTGTGCACCAGAGCTGCTCTCCTACCTCCCTGCTCTGGCTCCAGCACCACTGACACTGCTCTCAAGCTAGGAGGACCCAGGGTAGTTTACATAAGCTGCTGTAAACAACGTGGCCTGCTATTATTAGCCTATTAAAACTAACAGCCAAGGGGATTTAAAGGAGAAAAAAGCTAGGCTGAGATACAGCTAGTTCCACAGGGGATGCAATTTCACTGCACTCTCTGCTAGTCTTGGGGAGATAAGACTTCCCACTCGGTTTAGACTCCAGATGCCTCCCCCTGAAATTAGAGATACTTCATCCAAATGGTTTTCAGTGAAGTATCAAGCTAAATTGGAATATCAGCTAGGCATGTCAAAGCCCGTCCTGATCTGGCAGCAAATGCCGTTGTCCACAAGACACACGCAGAGCACTCTGTGCAGAGGGGAAGCGGAGACTGCATCGTTCCCTTGATCTTCAGGCTGGTGCTTGAGCTCCCCGAGCTGCGCTAGCACCTGTTGCTGTACCAAACCTAGGTTAGCCCAAATGAGCATCACGCCAAAACTGCTGGGCAAGCAAGGATTTTCCCTTCCTGAGAGTCAGACCCAGAAATCATGTTTTCATATCCCTCCTTTAAAACAGCCCAGAAGTGGGAAGGCCATTTCCCCTGTGCTCAGCTCCATGCCCGAGCCCCTCTGTGATGGACAAGGAGCAGCTACATCTCAGGTTATTCCCCTTCCCCTTGCTCCACACCTGGGATCTGGAGCAAAACACCCTCCCCTTCCTTGCAAAGCCTAGGCAGGCCTGTGCCAGACAGCCTGTTGCTCACATCTCCTCTTCCTTCCTTCTTCTCTAGAAGCCGCTGGTCAGGCAGCTTCTCTCCTTCGCCCTCCATGCTTTGCTGCCTCCTTTCCCCCTTAATCCCATCAGAGGACAGATGAGTCGGAGAGCTGTGAGCAGCCTGAAGGTACTGTCCAGGCCGTGGGGGGTAACAGGGGCCTTCCTGGGCACAGTCCCCTGTCCCCTTCCCTGTCTGGCTGGCTGAAGGGACAGCGCTGTGTGTGCCCTGCCTCAAACGCTTCCCGCCTCCTCCTCCAGCGCCGCCTCCGTTCCCCTCCCCAGCCGGCAAAGGGAGGTACCTGCAGGGAAAAGGGCTCTATCCCTGGCGCACAGATCTTGACGGTAAATCCCGTGTCCTGTATGACAATGACCTCCTGGTCATTCCCATCTTCTCCCGGGTCAGCCTCCTCGTGACCGTTCTGCCTGGCATCCTTCTCGCCCTTGAGGCTCTCGTGCGGGCCGCTGCCATTCATCAGTGCCACGCCAGATGGGTGCTCTGGGTGAGAAGAGAGGGATTTAGACAAGGTCTGAGCAAATGGATGGTTCTCTCCGAGTGGCTGGAGAGACTAGTTTGGACAACACCACCGTCCTCTGGCCAACCCAAGCRAACCAGGGGTTAAAAGGCAGCAAGCGTTTTATTCTGCACTTGGTGTTTACTAGACATAGGTGTGCCAGGCCCTTCCCCTCACAGCATAATTAACATGCTCTCACTCGCCTGCAGGGTTTGCATCTTCCACAAACCGTGTGCGGAGAGGGGAGGGAAGGAAAGCAGGAAGGATGGGTCAGTGTACAACACATTCAGCTTAGTCTTAAGAAGCCTCTTAATTAAAAGAAATGGGTGTGTGGTGCTTCGCGGCCTGGAGGCAGCTGTAACCTCTGCACCAACATGTTACACAGCTCCTAACATACCTCCTGGTACGCTACTGTTCAGCCAGGAGAGAAGGGAGGGGAAGAGACGGCAGTTGCATTGCTAAGCTGCGCGTCACGTGGGAGCCAGGTTACTCCACAGGCACACAAACAGCTCCCACGCCCCTGCCTGCATCTGGCCACCCTCTGCATTTCCAAAATACTCCGCAGAGATCCCATGGTGCCAGGGCAAGGCTTTGCCTAAGCAATTTTATTCAAGAAAAAGGTGACGACATTTTAAGTGCTCATTTAGACAGATGCGTCACAGGGATGGGAAGTTCTCTGCACCTACTTCACCGCTCCTGCAACGGTTTGATTTCTTTTCCAATAAGGCAGATAGTGTCAGAGAGCTGATAAAATCTAGGAAGCTGCAGGTCTCCTAGAGCAGCCTACACCCACCAAACCGGGCTGGGGACCACACTAAAGAGGATACACTGCGTTCTTGAACTGAGGTGCTGCCAGGGTAAGCTGGAGTCGTGGAAAGAGCTGCTGATGACAGCTGTTGAGAGAGGGAAGAGACCCTCTTGTCTCCAGCCTGGGAGCAGGGCACCGCTCTGATCCGCCTACCCCAGGGCAGTGAACGCTGAAAGGGAGCGGGTGTCGCACCCCGCAGGGTGCATTCGCAGCACGGCCATCCCATCCCAGCCGTGCACAGCCAGCACACCCAGCCGTCGGACCCCCAAAGTCACACGTGGCGGTTCTAGCTTGGTGCTCCCAGGCACCTGCTCGCAGGCAGTGCAGACGGAGCGGGCTGGGGGCTTTCCTGGGCACTGGGAACAGCCTTTCTGAAAGGCTACATAGGGTCAGGGTGGCTCAAAGCCAGGATAACGCCCCGAGGCTGCTGAGCACCAAGCTGCAGTCCTCCAGCCAGCTCCACCTGGCAGGTCTCTTTCCTCCTCCTCCTCCTCACCTCCTAGGGAGGCATCAGTCCCAGCCCCAGCTGCGCTCCAGGGGAGATGGCAGCTCAACCTCCGTCATTTCTGAAATGCAGACTGGCGCTGTGGCTTGAACACCTAAAGCTATCACAGCTAGTTCTCACCTATCAGCCCCAACTGCTCCAGCAGCCCAGAAAAGTCACTCAACCTTCACCACGTATAAAAACAGGGATGGAAACGCTATATCCCCTTGTACACCTCTGGAGTGCAACAGAAGGCTGCAGCGACAAGCCTTGCTGAAGTGTCCCTGGAGGGTCATGCTCCTGCTCCAGACGACTGCCAACAGCAAACCCGCCTCAGAGACGACTGTCAAGGCTGAATTAGGACATGGTGAAAGAGCAAGAAACACAAGGAAAGCACACCTGTTCCAAAAGGCAGCAGGTAACAGAGCCACCCTAAGCAGCCTCTGCTGCCTTCAGCATCTCAGCAGCTGCTGCTCATGTTCCCTGTCACTTTGTATATGTCCCTAATGCAAGCTGTTCATTTCTTTGACAGATGAAACCATGGGCAAGCCAGACGAGAGGCCTGGCTCTGGCTCTAGCAAGCTGCAGTCATGCTAGAAAGGAGGAAGAAAAGCTCCACACAAGAGTGCCCCAAGAGACGTGGTTTCAGAAAAACCACGCCATGCCCAGAGGGCTGGGGAGAGCCCCTCGTCACACCCTACAGCCAGCACAGCCATGCTCCTGGACTGCCTGAGCATGCAGGGACGAGGAGGGACAGCAGAAAAGCTATCGCAGAAAAGCTACACCTGGGGCTACTAGTACCGTAGACAGGATGACCCGCCAGGCTCCCGAGCCAGGCTTGGTCCAGCCCCTGCCCACCCAAGCAGGGCCAGATCACTGAACTTTTGCTCCTGCTGTAGCAGCCAGAAAGGGGAGGCAGAATTTGGCTACGAGGAAGGCTGTAGCACTGACCAAAAACCCAATAGCCCATCTTCAACTGCTGTGGCAGCAGGCAAGGGCAAAATCCAGGCGCAGCCACAGCGGTGCTGCCCACTGCCCCGAGATCCCCAGTCTCCACCTATCCGTGACCAAGGACCTTTTCCCACAGCATCACAGATGCCAAGCTTGAGGTGCTGCTCACAAACAGCTGACTCGCTGGCAGCTGAGGTGTGGACGGAGCAGCTCGTGGGATGTGCCAGCTCCCGTCTCTCTGCTCTCGTTCCCAGCCACATCGCCTGTCCTGATGGTCGTGCAGTCTGCCCTGTGCCATGCTCAGGCACACTCCTGTGCCTGGTAGTCATGCTAAAGGCTTGACCAAGAATGCTTTCCAACCAACTCATCAGCAGTAGCGAGGTGGGCACTGAAGCTACTTCTGTGCCACAACAGTTGGCAGGACATTCCTGTCCTGCCATCTCTGAGTAAACATGATTTTGTTTTAGGTCTTTCTTCTAAGCAAGATCCAGCACAGAAGGTGCCTCCACAGCAAGAAGAAATTAACTGGCCAGCTTGGAGCTGGAAATGGGGAGGAGGAAAGCAGCGCATAGGGACTAACCAAACCAGGAGACAGGCTTCATGCGAGAGCTGAGCAACCCATGCACATGCTGGTCTCGAGCACAGCAAACACCTTCAGCTGCAAAGCAAAGCAAGACAGGGAAAGCTTGCATGCAGCAAGGAAAAGTTAACAACCAGGACCACGCTTCTGCTTTTCACTACTCAGTGGTGCCAGATCCCCAAACTACTGATTGTTTCAGAAATCGGAAGACTGTTTCTTGTCTGCAGAAATACAACATATTTGGACTTTCCATTCCTCTTTCCCTACTTGAGTGAAGATGGGGCTGGTACAGTTCTGCACTTTGCGACAGAAGAGACATGTAGAGGCAACACCTTCATGTCTCCTTATGCCAGAAGATCCAGCTCCAACCAGCACTGTCTTAAGTTTAGAAACAAAAGTTAAGCCTGGACCAAGAAAGAATGGCTGTCCAGCAGGTTAGCTCTCTAATTTAAGGCCAGTGAAGGCTTTCCAGTGGGGTTTTTACAGAATGGGTATGTTTCAACGAAAACAGCGCATTTTGTTTCAACCCCAGCTGACGGCAGCGAAGGAGCGCTTGCCTGGAGGACGTGTTGCCTGCTGGGTGCTGACTCACCACGTGTGCTCTCCCCGCAGGGAAGCGGAGCTTCACCCACCTGCCTTAAAGTGGGTCACCGGTTCTCACCGCCTGCTGCAGACCGGCTGTGCCGTGGCCTCAACAGTGCCAGCAGGGAGAGTGAGGCAAAAGCATCGGGCACTTGATTTCAGCATATTCAAGATGGCAGTAAGAACAACAAGGACACCTGAAAGACACCTGCAGAGACCTCTCTCCTGTTACTCACTCTCAGTTCAAGCCCCAAACGGGCCAGTAGCTGCGTTTAGTTGCAAGCTCTCGCCCACAGGAGAAAGCGCTGTGCGATGCACCCCGGATGGTTTCACGGAAGGCGGCTGAGTCACGGGGAATCGGTTCCACCCGCTCCAGGGGCGCTACCCGGCTGCTGCTCCTGCTTACCGCCCCGCTCGCACTGCTGGAGACAGAGCAAGGAGATCCCTCCCGGTACGCATCAGCCTTGAGATGCGGTTTTGCGGTCTCAACCAAAGGCCGTGACCTCCAGGCTCGCCTGTCATTCCAAGGGATGCGCCAGCATCCCAGCAAGGGCCCTCCTCCTTTCGGCCCTTGGTTTGTACCCGCAGGCACGGCTGAGGCTGCTAAGCTCTGGCTTGTGCTGGCTGGCATCCGAGCTGTAACACGATGTTCTCATTGCTACTCAGAGCACAGCGTGAACAAACCCCGAGTGCATGCAAGACTAAAGCATCAGGAGAACAGGCAAAGCAAAACACTGAAGAGGGGAGGCGGCGGCGGCACAGGCACCACCTCACCGGGAGGAATCAACTGCCTGACTGCGGCTCGCACCTGGTAGAGAGGTTCAGCAAAAGGATTAAGTTTCATCTTTGCACCTGGACAACGAGTACACGCACCAAGGTGACAGGCCCCGTTTTAATCACACTTCCTATTTGCAGTGAGCCTGTAGAGGTGGTGGGCACCTCACGAGCCCGACCGGTCAGGATCCTGGCAGGAAAGAGGGTGCACACCTAAAGCTGAATGTCGCTGGCTGCATACAGCAATAGACAGGATAGATCATGGGAAGTTTTAGTTAACAACAAATTAATGTTCAAACAAATCTTCTAAACTGAAGTCAGTCACTAATCCTTTTTTTAAATGATCAGGTCAAAAAGATGGCAACATTATGTTGCTGCAAGTTAGCCTGGTCTGGAGAGTGAGGGAAGCAAGAGTACCAAACCCACAGACTGCTCTGTAGAGGAGATGTTTCCTTCCCGAGATTTAGTAACAGCAGAGATTATTAGACACACAAAAACCGAAAATTAAAACCCTACCTTTTCCACCACTGAGTTTAGGAGTGCATTTGCCCCGCTGTCCCCACAGCACTGGAAATATGCACCGGGAGAAGGAACATCCTGTCCCTGCACTCAGAGCAGCTGCAGAGCTGCTCCATCCCTGCAGCTTGGGCATCTCCTCGCACCAGTGCACGGCTGAAGGAAGCCAAAGGCTCCGAGCAAATGCTGCTCTGGTTCCTCGCCACCCCACGCTCCTGCCTGCACTGCTGCAGGCTGGGCCTGGCACACCCACTCCCATCCTTTACAAGGACCATGTTTGCAGTCACAAACAAGAGAAGGATTTGCCTTATGAATTAAGAAAAAAATAAGCAAAACCCTCTCATGTTTGTTTTGCTAACACAGACAAGGCACAGACAGGTCCCTCTGTGGTACACAGCCCGGGTGGGATATCTCGCCACATTCCTCCTTTTTCTTCCACCATGAAGTTAAAACGTCACCTTGCCTCCCCTCCTTTGTCCTGCCCCATCCCACGGGCACATGCAGCCACCCACCCCCATTACAGGCATACAATGTTTTGGCTACACGAAGCATGACAGAGTGCCACGCCGCTAAGCACCTAGAAGCATGAGCTTCTTTTTCTTCCTCCTCTTCTTCTGCTGGTGCTGCTTTGAGGGCAGTGCCTGCCCCTGAGAGTCAGGATCACAGCCTGACCTGCCACTGGGGCAGGCAGCRGGGTCCATCACTACAAAACCAGTACTTGTGTCCCGAGCCTTAGACGACACCTCGCCGGGGGGGACAGGCAGCACGACTGTCCTTTGGGCCGGTGGGGTTTTCCCCGCGCTTGCTGGCAGAGCASAGGAAGGTATTCCAGGGCTCCCCGGGGAGGGAGCAGTACCTCTGCATTTCAGGACGCTGTCCGGACCCACTAAGGCTGTGTCTAAACGCAAGGCTGCTCGTCCCTTGCTGTGGCCCCAGCTGGCGGGACGTGCTCCAGGGGCCGCATCCCCCCCATCAGCTGCTGCCACATGCTCCTCCCGGCGGCAGGATCTATGGGCTAAGCCGCTGTCCTCAAGTTTCACGCAGCTCTGGCAGGCCCCAAGCAACTGAGCATGATCGACCAGCTCTGCCGGCCCTTCCCCAAGGTCGGCTGGAAGGACGGCCACCGCACAGGATGCCTCTGCCTGCTGGAGCAGGCCAGCAGTGCCAACGCCGGGTCTCAGACAGCTCTTATCACAGACCGTCACCGTTCCTTCTTTGTCCTTGGCCTCAGATAGGTCTTGAATGTATTCGGTGCACTTCTGCAGGCTTCCAGTCACTGCCTCACTGGGGATGATGTCTGGATACAGCCCAGCACATCGGGCAGCTTCTGGCATCTCCGGGCAGACAGCACAGCTTGTGGGAGGCTTTGGTAAGAGGGGTGACCTCTCATTGGGCGAGTTAAAGCTGCGCGTCTGGAAGATTAGATCGGTGACATGCCTGCAGCAGTTTGCAAAAAGGCTGTTCCCCATGATCACAAGCAGCCTGGCTCATACAGTACTGGATTAGAAAAATTAGTTTTGATTGCGCACATATACTGAAGTCCCCACAAGGCAAGTTCCCACGCGACAGCCCTTGCCCTCCGCAGCCAGGACCTGCTCGCCTTCTCACACAGTTGGACGCTTCTCCAAAGAGAATTCCTACTTGGTCCCAGGGTGGCAGGACGCAGAGGACCGGCAACTGACTCCACACGATGTTCTGCGCACTTTGAGCTCACGTCCTGCGTGCTCGCCAGAATTGGACGCTGGGCTCGCAGCAGTTCTCCCAAAGTGCTGCCCAGCGACCTTCATCCACTGCGTGCCTTCGCCGCTCTCCCCGACCGCCACACTCACACCACCACAATATCCGCAAAGCCCAAAAGCGGCTCCCCACAGCTGAAGCTCTCCTCTCCCCGCCACGCCAGAACAAAACCAGACGCGTATCTAACAGTTTCTTCAGGCGCACTCGCAGAGGGACGCCGGCCCGATCGCCCCAGCCTGGGGGTGGTTATAAATAGCCCGATCTCGAGTGCTGCACCAGTGCAGCATGGGACAAGTGCTAGAGCGCTTCAGTGCTGCCAAACCTGTAAGCAAGTGAGATGCATTGAATTACAAGGCGAGGGCAGTTACTATGGCATGCCTGGGCCCAGGCACAGCCATCCATACTAAGCAGGCGAGCACAAAACAGCCAGGCAGTGAACCAGTAAGTAGTTTCCAGACGAATTTTCTGTCCTCTCACCCTGCTCTGCCATATCAAACACAAACCAACCACAAAACCACACACACAACCCCCTAACACCACTCCTCTCCCCGTGCTGATTTAAGAAATCCCGGCAACTGAAGCAGGGACTACGGAGCTGGAGATTTCTGCAAGCGCCAGGTGCCCCAGGGAGGCTGCAGCCGAGCAGGCCGCAGCATGCCTCCAGCGAGGCCGCACTGCAGCCGCCTGCTCCTCGCCTTCCCCCGGCAGCATCAGTCAGGCATCACGGCTCCTCACGTGCAGGCACACATCCCATACCAACACACACRCTGCTCAGCATTGAGCGGCTTGGGTCCCTTCAGTGGTCCTGGTTTCCTGGGACACATGCGAAGAGCTGGATCTTTCAAACACATGATGCGATGTGCAAGAGCTGCAGCCTGAACCGACCAGCCTTGGACCTGCCCGGGAAAGCCTTCGTGTCTGGTTGGCAAACCTGACAACCCCCCAGCTCCTGGGCAGCCCAAGTTTTGGCACAGGCCTCCTTGGCAAGTCTTCTGAGCGCTCGACACTGCTTCGTGGATGGGAAGGGGCACAACTCTGCACTGAGCAGAAGAAAAATACGTGCCACATCTCTAGCACAAGAATCTCAAAACTAGAACAAAGCCAAGACCACACAGCTCACGTGATCACGTGCTCAAGGCCAACACAACACACACAGAGGAAGGGCGATCCCTTCTCCAAAGGCGGCCCTGGGAAGGCCAGGAGCAGCCCCCAGAGCCTCCCTGCCAGCAGAAAGGCAGAAACCGGCTGAAAAACAGAGCAAAAGCTCTCCACAGAAAACCCTGACTAGCTTCTATTGTCCTTTTAAAAGGAAGAGGAATCAGAAGAGAAGTCCCTCCCACTCCAAATCGTTTGAGCTCCTGCCCCAATAAGCAAGGAGCCCTAGGCACCCCCATGACTGCTCCTTCGGTGCAGGAGCCTCCGGGCCTGGCAGCCCTGGAGCCCTGAGACAAGGCACCCCTCGGCCGTGGGAGTCAGCACTGACTTTCAGATCACATCAGCATCGATAACTCATGTTTTTCTGATGATTTTTGAAGGAGTTTAGATGTATTGACAGCTTCAACTCTTCCTCCTTATCAAGAGGCCTCTGGGAAGAGGCAAAATCTCCTCCTGGAGAAGTACCTGGTCAGGAGGTCTCATGAAGCTGGGCAGCATTTCTTCAACTCAGCCAAAGCAAGTTCAGAGCAGCGCAGTATGTGCCAGCTTTAACACGCGAAGGCTGGTGTCAGTATAGCAAATGCAAATTAAATTTTAGCTGAATAATAAATTAAACAATAGTTTAATTAATGTAAATAAATTGATTAAACGAATAAGCATTAGCTCCAGAGATGGCCCTAGTGGAAATGTTTCTGCAGGACAGCCTGTCAGGGGAGGTAGGAGACAGCAGGGACGTGCCTCCCTCTACCTCCCCAGCGGAAACCACAGCTTCCCAGAAACTTTCAGCACTTTAGGTGCAACAAGCACTTCTTTTAATAAGGGCCCACAGTGAAACGTTAGAGCTGCTCTACTGCCGTCATTAAACTCAAATTGGTTATAACCCATCTGTGGGTAGAGGTATAAGCACTGCATTTATTTTTCAGTGGCTTTACAACACCAGGGACTGACTCGCACAGAGAGCACGGCGGGGCTGCAGTGCGTGGCTCTCTCGACGAGGGCCCCAGGCTCACTGGTCTGGACGTCTCTCCTGCAGCACTAACAATCCATGGATGGCAAGTGGGGAAATTATTCATTCCCAGCTCCTGCGCATCCGCAGTAAAATTTAGCTGGATAGACCTAAACAACTCAAGCCACATTCCAGCCTACTTAGAAGTTTGTGGCTTTTCTGTATTCTGTACTCTGTATTGATACTGGGACATTTGCATTGCAGCCATGCCCTAGGGCGTTCACGGGGTCCCACAGCTGCTGGCTCAGGCACTTACAAGCCACTGAAATGCCTCATGCTTTGCATTTGGCACCCTGAGTTACCCATGCTGTGCTCTCCACACCTGGGAACCACATTTAAACCCGTTTGTAAACTTTCTATCTGGCCAAAACTTTGGAAATTTAGTCCTGAAACTAGCTGGCTAGGTGACCCTGCTACAACAATGTGCAATTCAAACATCACAGAAATCAGGAGCAAAGACTAGGACCTAAGGCAAAGTGCAAAGATCAGCACCAACAAAAACATCAACTATGTTAGGAAGAACATGTTTATCAAATTTCAAGATAAGAGAGCCAGATGAAGGAATCACATTTCAGGCAGGTACTGAGAATCAGTCGATAATTCTCCAAGTACGTGTATTTTATTCTGGCACATACCTTAGTTTCAGAAAGCTACTGAGACAGTGAGAGCCCAAGACAGTGAACTATCCCGTTAGACTTTGCATGCAGTGGGACCAGCAGAACATCAGGCTTGCAGACAGAAGCAGCTGCGCTGGGAGGCAACAGCCACAGCTCCACAGTGTCACAGGGAAGAGTCCAGCTTCACCCCGCGCTACCACTGACGCCTGTCACCACAACCACAGTGGCTCTGGAGAAAACTTCACGCAGCACAAGCCTGAGAAGACCACCTTTGCTGGTCCTGAGAGCCCTACATAAATCTTAATGTGGCTGAGAGCCCCAAGACCTGGCGAGATGATGGCAGGGAGCTCTGGGTAGGGTTTGCAGGGGAGATCCAACGGCTGCAATGTTGTCCTCAGCAGCTCCCACTGCCTTCCTGCATCCTGCGGCACAGATGTGCCGATTAGCCCGCAGCCTCCCACCCGGCCAGCCCTGTGCCAGCCACCTGCGGCTGCCCCAGGCCGGCTCAGGGCCGCACACAGCCCCAGGGAAACAGCCTGGGCGGCTGCTCCCAGCGGCTCTGCAAAAGCATGCTGCAGGCAGGAGCCTGGGAAACTCACCCGTCCTGCAGAAACCCCTCTGCCAGGGACACTGAGCACCCCATCCTACCTCGCGCAGTGCCATAACCTGAGCTGGCACCAGAGCCCACCTTAACCCCAGCCAAACCTGCACACTGAGCTTCCAGGCTGGCAGAGGCTTTGCAGGCTTCAGCACCACTGACAGTAAAGACAGAGTCTTACCCCCAGTGCCTGCTCACAGGGCACTCTGCACGACACGGCTTGCTAACAGGCAATATCCACATTACCACTTCCAGTCTCATCCAACCGCAACAGCAGGAGGTTTGCTAGCGGAGAGCCTGGGAAGGAGGGCTGGTGTCAGGCTAATCCAACCTGCAGGAGCTCTAGGCAAGCAGGGCAAGACTCACGATCCTGCAGTTTTACATTGTTGGACAGTAACTACATAAAACTCCTCTGAGCCTGCAGCTTTGTCAAAGGGTTGCAGTAGAGCTTTTCTCTTTAAAGAGAAAGAGAAGGGCAAACTAAGGAAATGCTTTTTTAAAAAAATGCGCCATTACTCTAATGTCACTTAGCTGTAGGGAACCTTACTTCAGTGGCCTGCTTCACGGGATTTTTCCCTCAGGACCGGTCAAGCGGCTGGTGAGCACCACAGCAGTTATTTCTTCAGCTTGAGAAAAGAGCTTACTTCTGTGAGTGTAGATCTATTTTCCCACCCAAAGAGGGAAGGCTGTCGCCTGCGTAAGTGCATCTGTGCTGAATTGTCAAGAAAATGCCAGATAACCCCTCGTCCCAGACTCGCTAAAGTTAAAAAGGTAGAATGCAACAGAAAGCTCAACTGCCAAACAGGCATGTGCGAGCTCTGCTACATCAACCACGTGCTTGCAGGAGGTGAGAACCAAATGCTAACCCTTAGACAGCCTTGCTACTACTGGTGAAAAACTGACCTGCTTCCAAAAAGCAAAGCCACCGCCACCACGGGAGTAGCCACGCTTTGGTTTTCATCTTTCACACTCTGCCCAAGCACTGCCCCATGGACTGGTTTTACTTCTCAAATGCAAATAAAAAATTGCATGAACTTAGACCTTTAAAGCTTCTAGAAACAACAACTTTCTAGTACAACCAATAGAGCACGATGCAAGAAAGCAAAGTGAGTGCTGGAAAGCTGCACCAGGAGAGGGGTGCGCTGCCAAGTTTACTCATTTACAGACAACGAAGACAAACAAGGGACTCTGCAACACAACGCTATTTTTACTGTGCACGAGGCAGTTCTGCATCTGCAGGTGGATTTATCTAGGTGCATGTTCCTGACCTACTTCCGCTTTTCCGCTGGGAAACCCATGAGCAAGGCTGCTTAGGCAGAGGAGCGAGCTTCCAGTGGGAGCTCAACTCTCTTATCCCACCGGCAGAACTGCTCCAGACATGATCCCACCAGGTTCCCATACCCCATCTTGCTGCACAGATGCTGTGTTATCACACTCCTTTCCTCTTCTTAACCTCGTAGCAGTGATCAGATTTCTTTTGCACATCATTCCTCTGATTCTCCCCCCAAAGCCTGTTACAACTGCATATTAAAAAACCCCGACTGCCAGCAATTCAGCCCTTTCCAAAACATCAGCGAACCTCCAAGGTCGGGCAACAGACAGCGATAGCAGATCCCGAGATTAAGAATCAGTCTTCTGACCTTGTTACTAATGCACAGCTACGCTTGCCTCCACAGCAGTTTTCCATTAACACCTGCATTCTCCACTTTTTTAACAGAAGATGTGGCTGAAGATATGGGTGGCCTGGAAGAACAGGGATGGAGGGACCTAGTTAGAAAAAGCAAATCTTTGGGTGAGGCAAGTTTGAAAAGCATTTAAGCTAGAAGCACTTCTAAACTTGCATGTGAGACAAACTTGTTCTAAGGCAGTGACAACGGTAAGCACAGAAATAATCCAAGAAATGCCGCACACAATGGCTGTCTCTTGATCTCGTGCTAGCTAATAAGAAAGGTAACTTAACCCATAACTGCCCCCATCAGAAATCATTACAGGAACCCCAATTGCTCATGTTTTTGTGTGTTTCTGCACTCAGAAGGACGGAGTGGCCCCAACAGTTTTGTCTGTCTTGGAGGTAGAGAGAAGCAGTCATCAGCCCTCTCGCCTTTTAGGGGCAGAGAAAACAACCCCCAAATTTCGACGCCTGGACAGCAGAGGGGTATATTTCCTCAGCGAGAAGCCCACTTGGAGCCTGCCCACCGCCCAGCGGTACCGACAGTCGCCCTCAGACAAAGCAGGGTGCCCAAGACGGCTGCTCCGCAAGCTGCACAGGCAACAGTGGGTACACCAGAGTGGAGGCTGATTTTCCGTGGCAGAAAGAGAGGCCTGGGAACCGGAGCTCGTAACGCTGCCGATGCCAACGTGGACAGGCTGCCCCCACCTCCACCACAGCACAGCACCTCTGCCTGGGAGCCATGCGACCAGAGGCACCGCCTCAGCCCCAGGCTCCCAGACAGGACAAGAGCCTTCCTCCCCCTCCTCCCCAGACCCACCAGGTGCCTGAGCAATTGTGCAGTGCTGAAACACGAGGAGGATTTTTCCACCTCCCTGCCTCCTTCAGCAATCAGCTTGCGCCCTGAGAGGTAGGGATTACACAGCGTAACTTTTTAACCCAGCTGCTGGCAGTGCAGGCGTGATGCCTGCTTTAAAAACCGGTGCACGGGGGGCAGGTGGAGGCTTTCAGCATTGCGCTCCCCACTCTTGAACTGAGTCCAGCCTGCTCTAGCACCGAACACCAATGAACTTTGCTTTAGGTGACAAACTTCAAAAATTCACCTCGACACCATAAAATCGGGKTAGGGAGGAAGTGGCGGGTCACTTGCTCAGCGGATACAACTGCCTCAGGACTAAGGCCAGCTACAAACCACACTGCTTCTACCCTTTTTTCTTGTATGTTAAAGATCAGAGAAAAAGGCTGAGCCCGAGACGAGCACTCAGGACTGTAAGTTTTCGAAGATACAACACACCAAAACTGAGCAAAACCCAGAGCGGGGGGTAGCCTCGCAGGGTCTGTGCCCAGAGCCCTGGAGCAGGCACTGGGGATGGTCAGGACATGGGGCTGCACCTCATCCCTGGCCTGAGCCACTCAGACGTAAAGCAAAAGCAGCCAGCAAATAACTAGTTAAAACGTGTAGTTTTCAGCTGAGGTCTTGAACAAGCCATCCGCCCTTCCCAGGAAAACCCAAGTTCTTGCTTTTGAGTATTTCCTCATGTGTCAACGGCTCCTGTATCCCAAACTTCCAGGACGATCCAGCCCTCTCCCACCTACCGGAACAGTGAGGCCAACGTCCATAACGTGGGCAGCGCCAGCACTCCGCGTACGGGTTCCCGGAAGGAACTCGGTGGCCTGGCGACCGTTCCCGTAACCGCCCCCCGCACCAGGAGCGGCCGCCGCAGCCCGCCCCGCGCCCGGCGCTACCGGCAACGGCACCGCAGCCTGGGCGCCGGACGGCAACGGCGGCCGCTTCCTCGCAGCCAGGGCACGGGCACCGGCGTTCCCACCCGGCG
>JAYKAV010002799.1:3028468-3051810 GCA_035582835.1 Phoebastria nigripes
GGCCGCGGGCCTGCGGCCCCCGGGCGGGCTGAGCCGGTGGCGCGGGGCCTGCGCGCCCTGACCCACACGGCCACGTCTGCCCCTGCTCCCGCCGGAGCTCCGGGGGCTGGCCTCGGCCGCCTGGGGCGTTGGGGTGTTCCCCAGGGCAGCGGGGAACCGGCGAACACGGACAGAAGCCTTTAAAACCAGCCATCTTCCCCGAGCTGGGGTCTCGGGGACAGGAGGGGCCGCGGGTGGAGGGGGAGCAGCAGGGTGAACCCAGCCATCGCTGGCATGGGGCATGTGGAGGGCTGCGCTGGGGCTGCCTGCACCCTCACCAGAGCAGGGACGTGGCTGTGCACCCCTGGCTCTGGGACAGAGGAACGGGGCGCGTACCCACCGCCTGGCACYGCTGGGGGACATGGGCTCCCGCTGGCCCCGCAGCTGCAGAGAGGCTCCGGGTGCTGGGGCAGGAGTCGGTCCTGGGGATGGAGGCAGAGATGTTCATGGCTTGTGGCTGGAGGTCCTGGTGCTGGGGCAGGACAGGGCAACCCTCTGCAGATTTCAATCTCTTTATTAAGAAAAAGGCATATTACAATGGCTCCTAAGGTACAGCTCCATACTCTAGTCTCTGGGTATTAACATGTTTTGAAAAGCACTTGGTTAAAAAGCAAAGTCGACATTAACATCATCCCGGCGAATAATGGTGTCATGTAGTAAAATGAACATTCAAATAAAGCAGAGCAGTGTCAAACCTTTGGCATCTGTCCCACCAGAATGGCTCTCCCCAGCACGAGGCACAAGCTTTTATTGTTCTCAGCTGAGCTTCACAAACTCAGCCAAGGAGAATATTTTCACTCTGACAAAACCACAGCTGCTCTGGGACCGGAGGAGCTGTACCCAGGGGTGCTTCCCTCCCATTCCCTCTGCCAGAGCCTTCCCCGGGGTCCCGAGCATAGCTCTGGCCAGGCAGAGGTGATGTCCCCACCTAAGGGGGCCTGTTACCGCCTTGGCAAGGACTGGGATGACAGTGACCTTCTGCATGACCTTGAAACACCCGAGCAAATACAGATGGTGCTCATCCCTGCAGGGCCGAGGGGCTGTGGCTCAGCACCTTATCCACACTCCCAGGGGAGAAAGGGTCTGGTTTTTCAGACATACAAAGATTTGAGGGATTCCCACAGCCTGATAGTCTCATTCCTGCTATAATTGCAATGACAGGAAAGGGGAACTTTTTTGGAAGCCACAAGATCAGTGAGATCTGTCAGAAAGAGGCAGGAGGCATCACCACACCCCGTAGAGGACCAGGTGCCACTTGGGTTTGTGTTGGGTGCACCTCTCATGCTCACACGGGCAGCTTCGTGACCCTGTTCCTGCCCAAAGGCGTGAGGGGAGGGAGGGTGAAATGAAGGGATCTGATATGGTGACAGTACCAAGTGTCACGCTCCATGTCCTGCTGCCCACAGGCAGCAGCCCTTCGCATGGCTGCAGCGGGGAGCTGGGACGGCAGCATCACTGCAGGGCCAGACCCCAGACAGCGCTGGCAGAGAGGAGACAGAGGCAGAAACCTGGCCTTGGGGAGCAAAGGGCAGCTTTAACCAGCGAGGAGACGTGGCACTTTTATCTTCGTGCTTTTACAGGCTRCGTCGTCTGGCGGGATCCTCTGCGGCTGCTGTGTGCGTTGTTCCCAGGTTTCTCTTGCTCATCCAGCCCCGGCACACTGGCATTGCTGATCTTATCCACAGCGTGAGGCAACCTACAGTCATAAGGGAGTTTTCTCTCCCCTCCTTCGCGTTCCCCATAGGACTTGGCAGCCAGGCACCAACAGTGCAAGAGGGTGACAAGAACAGACGTGCACCGAGGCGGCTGCGGTGTCACTACAGCGAGACTGGCTCGTCAGGGCCACTGGGAAGCAAGGGCTGGTGTTCCCAGAGAAGGGCAGGATGCCGCAGCTTCACTGGGGCAGCAGGAGCCAGTGCACAAGGCTGCACATGAGGACCCCAAAATGTTCACCTAGGTCCTGAAAATGAAAGTCTATCAGGATGCTGCTGATTTACCTTCCCGGTGGGGAGAGCTGTGGTGCTGCCACTCCTCTGCCTCCTGGGAGCTTATTTTGGGGAACCTGTGCACAGAGATGCAATCCCTGACCACTGCTGGCTCCAGCTCTCCAGACGCTTCAGGCAGGACRTTTCTGGCTGCATCGGTGCCAGCTTTCCTGGGCATCCAGGAGAGACCACCCCTCAGCCCCTCTGCAGCAGCTGCCCCTGTGTAACACCCATCAGCTGTGCCCTGTGCCCAACTTCGCTTGCAGTAAGGCGGTTTATAGAAAGCCTTGGGCAAAGCTTCCCCAAGGCAGGAGGATTAGGCCCCACTGCAGACAGGTCTCTGTGCAGTGCCATGCAGCAGTGGGGAAGGTTGTGCAGCCTCCCGAGGGGATTTTCAGGAGCAGCTGCGCTATTCAGGCCCTCACAATGGCACCCTCACAGCGGGGATGGGAAGGATGCAGCCAGGAGCACTTAGATTAGCCCCAGCAAACACATTCAGAAAATATGGCTTTTTAACAGGGTCAAGAGGGAGAACTTCCCAATCGGTCTGCCCGGAGCTAAAGTAAGTCCAGGGGAGCATGCACCAAGTTGCCAGGACTGGCTCTGCCTCTTGGTGCCACCGGCACCGGCGCTGCTGCAGCAAGTGGAGCAGGCGCATCTCCTCCCCACCCGCAGCTCGGCCTGTGCCTGCTGCAAGGTTCCACAATTTGAGACATTGCTTTCTCAGAGAGCATTATGAAAAATAACAATAATAAGGAAAAGAGAGATTAGAAAACCCAACACATCAAATCCATGAGCCTCTGCAGAGCTGCAGAAAGAAAGGGAGGGTGCAGAGGAGAGGTGCCCGGCTGTTAGTCTGTACGCAGAAAGCTCTCAGCACGTTGTGGTTTATACACATAAGATACTGTTTAACAACCGAGCATTATTGCTATGCATCCATTTCCAGTCTAATCATTAAGCTTTACGAGTCAACATTAAACATTGCTTGTTCCATACAAAGCACGTAGGTGTCAGTGGTTACACTCCTCGCTCTATGGGTGTCAGCTATACGGCGCAGGTCAAAGCTGTGTGCACCCTTTGGACTCCCAAGGAGTCCGGCAGCACTGACTAAATGCACTTACAGATCCCTGTTACACCTTACAGGCTAAGGGCTAACTTACAGTCCGAGACCAGGGGGTCTGTAAGAGCCCCCTGCCCAGGGAGAGGTGGGCAGGCACTGCCCAGGCTCCTGCTGCTCCCCAGGGCTCGCTGTGGCTAACAGCGGCCTACTCATTAAAAAATAGGAACACTGTCTTTCTGTTCTTTTTTTGATCATTTTGATCTCTTTGATCATTTTATATAAATACAAAGATTAAAATAATTTTTCTCAACATCATTTCTATTACAATCATACAGTGTTTTCCCTTCAAAACAAGCACGTGTATGTATATATCTATATATAAGTGTATATATAGTATCTCTAGAGCTTCCCTCCCCCCAAGAAAAGCAGCAGTGACTGAAGCACGTACAGCATGCAGGAGCTGATCCTTCCCGCTCCGAGGCAAGGGTGCCCAGGGAAGAGCACAGGGCTCRCCCCAACAACTCATTTCTGAGCACATTACATTGGCATGAAGGAAGGAACTGGGGTGCTCCCTCTCCATCCTTTTGGGAAACAACCCCCCCTCGCTGTAGGCAGCTCTGCCTGCACATCCAGGGGCTGTGGGGCTCAGGGCCTGCCCAGCTGCCCGCAAGCACCAGGAGGAGGGAGACACAATCGGTGGACTGGAAATGAGATCAACTCCTTGAGCAAGCTGCTAATTAGTGGTGAAGAGGAAAGGATCCTGCAGCTCAGACAGGGTTGCTTCATTTACATACTAGGCACTAAAAATGATGATTGCTAGGAAGGTATTTACACAGAAGAAGGATCATACCTCTCCCTCCCCTTTTCAGTGCTCAGGTCAGTCATGAACACCATGATCTTCTCAAGGATTTTGTAATAAAAATGCAACACATTCTGCTTATCAGGATTGTCTAGGAAGGAGAGAGGAAAGCAGCTGTGCACACCACAGCTAAAGGAACAGCCAAACAGCGCAGGGATATAGAATCATAGAATAGTTTGGGTTGGAAGGGACCTTTAAAGGTCAGCTAGTCCAACCCCCCTGCCATGGGCAGGGACATCTTCAACTAGATCAGGTTGCTCAGAGCATTATTACATGTATTACCTCTTTCATGTTAAAAAAGAATAGAGATGAATCCTCACCAGAACCTCTCTGAACCTGAGAGAAACAGCGATTTCCAAAGGCCAAACAGCACCTCACCTGCGTGACACCACTAGGAACCGGGTGGCTGCGACACTGCACCCCTGGGTGCTGCTTGTGCAACGCAACACAAACTGCCCCTYGCTGCCCTGCCCCTGCAGGGGTGGGCAACAGCAGGACCCCAAGCACCCCTGCTCTCCCTGGAGCTGGGGCATGGGCAGAGCCCGCCTTAAATCACTTTGCAGTAGGAAACAGGTGGGAAGCATCCCACAGCCTTACCGAGAGCCAGACTCAGGGCTTTTCTCCCTTGTGTAAATGTACCCAGGTGCTCATAGCCCAGCTGGGCATTACCAATGCACCCCATGCTGCCCCTGCACCCCTGCCTGCCCTGGGAAGGCAGTTTGGGCACGCGATGCTTTGCAGCCAGGGCATGTGAGTGCCCTGCCTGGGCTCTTTGCAGCCTTCTGCAGGGGGTGACAGTTGGGGAGGGCAGGCAGGAGCCGGTGGGGGCTCTGGCTCCCAAGGCAGTGGCTCTGGACGTGTCAGGGGCTGCAAAAATTTCCCCTTAGGGCTTTGCCTTTGCCCCCAGGAGCTGCACACCTCTGCAGGGCTTCAGCCAGGGTGCCTGCTCCCTGGGCCCCTGCTAGGGGGGACCTGCCCAGGCACGGCTTTGCTGTGCTTCTTCCCAAACTCAGGGGTGCGTTAGAGACCATGGTAGCAGCTGGGGAGTGGGGGGTCCCAGCCCTCGAGGGTGCCCTGGGGAGAGCAGGAGGGGTCTTGCCCTCCGAAGCCTGACTATTCGCATCACAGCCAAAGAAAAGGTACAAAAGCTGCTAATTTCTGCCCTGCTAGTGCAGCTCATACGCTTAGGGGTTTGTTTTTACCAAAGAGCTGGCCTAGGAACTGTTGCCRAGAATCTCGTAAAAGCATTTTAATATAGTATATAAATATTGAACTACAAAAATAGACACCTCTGACTGCATGAGCACGCTGCGGGTGAGCTCGGGCAGGCTAAGCCTGACTGGTCTACGAGGGTGACATTTTTGAAGAGGTTTCAAACTAAACTGGAAGGAAATGGGGTCCAATCACGGCCCACAGCTTCCTCCTGCCCGTACCAGCCCCAGAGGCAGCGGGGGTCCCGTGGGAGGCGACCAGGCAAGGCGCTGGCTGTGGGCAGGGGCCGGGGCTCCTGGCTGGGCATCACCTCCCCAGCACGCCTGCGCGGCCAGGCCAGCCAGGGCTGGCAGCCAAACCACCAGGGCGAAACCTGCCCCTTGGTATTGCCCGGAGCAGCGCAGGTCCCACTGGTGCCCGAGCAGCGAGACCTTTGCCCTGCCCGGCCGCCGGAGCTGTTCTCTCCTCTCCCTGTTTCCACTGTTTCAGAACATCCAGGGAATGGATGTATAAAGCCGCTGGTTTGGTTTGGAGACCAGGCAAGGCTGCCCTGGCGGGGCGAAGGCTGCGTGCTGTATGGCCACTGTGCTGGGAGGGACTGGGAGGTGGGGGGCAGGACTGGAGAGCCCCGCAGCGGCTCGGCCCTGGGGGACGCCACAAGGGACACGGGTGAAGTGGCTTTTCCAGCCTCTGCTCCTCATGGAAGCTGAGCCTGGGGCTGGTTTGGTCCCAGCAGGGTTTCTGTGTATTGTGGTGCACCATCGCTCACTGTCAGCAGCATGCTCCTGATGTGGCTGCTCAGTCATCTGCGGGAAACCCAGACCTGGCTGTGGATGTGACGGAGAACCGAAATGCTGGTGCCGAGATGAGACCTGCCCAGCGCGGGGAGCACGAGTCGCAGCCCTGTTCCAGCAGCATGCGGAGCAAGGCTGCGGCAGGCAAGGAGCCGGGCGGGGCATCCAGCAGGGCTGGCGCTCGCAGCTCGTGGCCAGCCGCCTTGTCCAAGTCCTACATGTAAATGTAACGCGGGGGAAATCCGTGTTAGAGACAGGCAAACCGCTGCGCAGAGGAGAGAGGGCCTTGAACATGGCTGGCACGGCTGCACCGTCCCCGTGGAGGGGGGATCCCTCCTGCACCCGTGGGACCGACTGTCATTCAGCTGCGTGCGTCCCAGAGGACCTTCCTGGTGACGTCTGGGCCCTCCAGCCCAGCCCCAGTGCCGGTGATGCCCAGGGCTGGAGGCCCAGCTGAGCTCATCCCGCTGTGCCAAGCTGTGTTCCGCACAGCCCTTCGCTTGCTGCTGCACACCCACCTCCCGGCACCCCTGGCCGGGGAAAACACACCCGGCGTCCGCTCCGAGGGGCAGCAGCAGCAAGATCTTCTCATCGCAGAAATGCTAATTTTCTTTCTTTTTCTCTTTCTTTCTTTCTTTTCTTCCTTGGAAGCTCTGGACAGGCGCTCAGCCGTTTCCCCTCTGCAGACCCCGTGCTGGGTTGCCCGCCTGCCCCGCAGCGCTGCCGGCGGCACCCCTGGCTCAGACCCTTCGGGCAAGGGGGACCCTTCCTGGCTGCCTGCGGGCAGGAGGTGCGAGCGGGGCATCCGCTTTCCGCTGCCCCTTCCCCTCTGAGGGGACGGGGGAAAGCAACCTCGGCCGGCGCCCACCCCAGTGCCGCCGGGCTCAGGCCTTCCCGGCCGGTTGGGCCATGCCGCCCTCTTGCTGCCTACTCCCGGCCCCGGGGGGCACCGCGGGGACTGGACCCCTGCCTCTTGCCAGGCTCGCCCTTGGTTGACCTGGCCCTGGCCACTGGCTCCTGCACAGGCTGCCGGGGGGGCCTCTGCGCCCGGGGGGCTGCGGCGGTGCCAGCCGTGCCGTGGGCCTGGGTGAGGGGCTCTGGCGGCGGGCGCTGCGGGGCATGCAGCCGCGCTGTGTAGAGGAAGAGGGCCGGGTCAGGCATGGCATCGTGCTCCTCCTGCATTGGGTCCCTGGAGCGGGTGCCGTCCCCGGGCAGGCGCCGGGGGTGCGCCCTGTGGCCGCGGCGCCGGGACCTGCCCTCAGCTGGGGGGCCGGCAGGGGGCTGCTCGGGGGGCAGGCGCCCGCCCGCCCGGGGGCCTGGCAGCCGCTGGGCGGTGGCATGCAGCTGCAGGGAGAGGTAGGCAGCCGCCTCCGTCTGCTTCTGCAGCTCGGTGTCGAGGATGGTGACGCGGTGGCTCCGCCGCTTCAGCTCCTCCAGGAACCGGCGCTCCTTGTTGCGGAGGCTGGACCGCAGCGCGGCCACCAGCGTCTCCTTGTGCCGCAGCTCCTTGCGCAGCTCCAGGTTGTCCTTYTCCTTCTCCTGCAGCTGGGCCTCCATCGCCCGGCACTTCTCCTCCAGCTCCTGGTCCAGGACGTCTGCAGGGACAAGGCACAGAAGGGGGTCAGGGGGGGCAGCAGGGGCTCAGCCCGGCACGACGGCCTCAGCCCACAGCTCCCGGTGGGTCCCCGCACGCTCCCGATGTGACTGTGAGGGCACGTGGATGTGGCTGCCGGCCGTTCCATGGTGCTGGCATGTCCCAGCATTGCCATCGAGGCTGCTCAGGTGCTTTTGGGAGCTGGGGCTCCAAAACTCCCTGCGAGCTGCCCAAGCGCGGGCTCCCTGCCAGTGCAGGCAGCCTTTCCCCATGCACTGCAGGCAGGCACAGGAACCCCCGTCAGCCCTGAGCTGCAGTGCTGCGGGCACAGTGCGATGTGTAACACCCAAACGCAGGGGGTGAAAGCAAAGGCAGTTTCAGCGGAGGATGCCGTTGCCATGGAACCTGCCACCTCTGCCTCGCTGCAGCCTCGTGCTGCAGTTTTAAAATTTCCCTGGCTAACTAGTTTTTCACCCTAAAAGTGACTTTGAGTGTGTGCAGAGGGCACAGGGGAGTGTATGGGCTGGGAGAGAAAAGGAAACGGCGGCAGTGAAACCATCAGCCCAACTTAGGAGGGGTCGTCGACCTCAAACCCCGAGACTCCACAGCCTGATTAGCGAGGACGGAGATGCTAATGCAGGATTACAGAGGAGCTGGGCTGTGCTCAGCAGGGAAGGAACCCCCACCCCAGGCTGGAGGAGTGGGCTTAGGGGGAGCCCGTCCTGGGGGGCAGGATGGCCAGGCAGCCAGCCCTCCCCGGCTGCTGCATGCTCACCACGCCATCACCTGTGGTTACTAATGCCTGACCTGTTCCTCTTTCTGCTCCTGGCAGCAGCTGCCTGCCAGCGATGGGGCGCGGACGGGACTTGTTAAAACAGAGGCACTGCATCAAGCGGCAGGTTCCCCATGGCTCCCATCGCCCTCCCCGCCCTTCCCACACCTCGGCGGGTGACGGATGCCCTCCCTGCCCCGGCCCTTCTGACTCACACCACAGGCACCCAAAAAAGCGTGACTTCACATGGGGCCCTGCACGCTGCTCCTGCACACCCTGCACCGCTCCAGCCAGCCCACGTGGGCTCCCTTCCACATGCCTGCGGGAGGATAACACCCGCCTGACATCCATCCCACCATCCATCCATCCATCCCACTCGCCATCCATCCTTCCTTCATCCCATCCGCCATGGTGGTGTCAAGAGACTGCATTGAGTAAACACCTGTAGAGCAATTTGGATAACAAAACTTTGCATTTCCCCAATCCCTTCTGCCTAATGACCTTGAAAAGCTGGAGGAGGTGAGGGATGGAGGGGAAGCATGGCATCCACAGTGACTCATTTTGTGGTGACTCTCTCCTCTCCTCTGGGCAGCCTTTGATCCACTGTGGAAATGCACTGAAGGTGTCCCTGTACAAGGGTACCCAGGTCCTGCCCCATGGCCATGTGCGGGTCCACAGGGACCCACTTCTGTGCACCAGGGAAGGTGCCCCCATGCCCCAGAGGGGCAGGGCTGGCCCAAGCACCCCCCACCCCAAGAAGCGCTCCTGCAGGCTGGCACGGCCGGGAGCCCTGTGTGCTGGGGGGCTCCTGGGGGCCTGCAGTCCTCTGCGGGTGGTGGCCTTGCACTTGGGACAGTGGAACTATCTTTGAGGTGGTGCATTGGGAAGGGTGCTCCAAAACGGGAAGGAGGAGACTGGAGCGTTGCTGGCAGCTGGATCTCGCCTCCCCTCTGCACTCTTGGGCGGGAGGGAGCAGTGGGCAGTGGCTCAAAGTGCTCTTGCCCTCGGCCAAAAAGCGTTATCATCTCCAAAAGGAAAGGCACGCTGCTCACACAGGGCTCTCGTGGGACCCCAGGACCTGGCCCAGGCACAGATTTCCACTTGCGGCCGCTGTAGCTTGTGACCAGCTGCATTCCCCCCGCTCAGCCCTGGGAGGTGTTTCGGGGACGGGAGCAGACAGCGTGGGGGATTCACACCCTCGCGGTGAAGGGGCTGAGCTCAGCGGGCAGTGGGAGGGCCAGGCTGTGCGGCTGCACCGTGAGTCCAGCACAGGGGCATGGGGGGCCGGACCGCCCTGGTGCACCCTCCCTGCCCACGGCTGGACTCCTGCCCCTGGCAGCCCTGGGTGCAAGCTCCTGCACCGAGCCCTTGGTGGGGCGCAGGGAGGGGAGTGAACGCTCTCTGACGAGGCTGGCACCTGCCTGTGCTCACCCTTGCCTGCCCAGGCCTGCTCCCATTGTCTGCAATAATCTCTGCTTTTTATGATACGATTTGCAACCGCTTTATAGCCTCAGCTCCTAAGTGTCTTCTGCAGAGGAAAAATGCTTTATAATGAGATCTTAAGGGAGGCAGTTGCACGCAGTAATTATTACATGAGTGGCATTTGAAGAGCAATCATTTGATGGCATCTTAAATTAGGTGGTTACCCCATAAACGTGGCAAATGTGATCCTACTCTTCGTAAGCTGTTAAAAGGCTGAAGGATGGGCAGAGACCTGTGGGTGGGACTCGCTGCAAATTATGGTCTGTGACGCACCGATGGCACCTGGCAGGCTGGACGTGAGGCCCYCCCGCCAGCAGCAAGCCCACCCACGTGGGGAAGGGACCTCAGGCTCAGCAAGAGGAGGGGGGCGAGTTGGGAACGGGGGTCTGCTGGGGGCTGCAATGGGCTGGGTGTGCACTGCCCGCTGCGCATCCTCCTCCTGGGGACGGCCCCGGGGCTGGGAGCACCATATCCCCATGGAGGTGGCACTGAGCGACACTGCTGCCAAGGGACGAGAACCCCGATGGCCCCGGTGAGAGCAGCCCCGTGCCCGCCCTGGCACCACCAGCCCCGGCTCTGAGGATGAAGCACAGGCTGGGGCTCGGCGCCAGGGACCGTGCCCGGGCAGCACCAGGGACGAGTTTCAGCTTCATCCCTGGGATGGAGGAGGAAGAGGAGCCAGGATGCTCACAGAGCATCCTCTGCCGGCCACGGGTGCCCGGGCACCGCTGCCTGACCCTGCCTGACCCAGGTGCTGTTGGGGTTGGGGATGCGTCACCTGGAGCCGTGTGGTGACATTTGCTGGCCCGCAGGAGCAGTGTGGTGAGGGCGGTCTCAGGCTGTGGCACCTCGGGACAGAGGCAAGGCCAGGCAGGATGGAGCCCAAAGGGACACCCCAGGGACACCAACATGCACCCCCTCCCCGCTGGGCTGTGGACGGAGCGGGGCCATGGCCCCAGCCAGGTGGGCGGTGGGAGCCCCAGGGCTCTGCAGCCCTGCTGGAAAGGGGACGGAGGCTGCCCAGGAGGGGCAGATGAGCCGGGAACATCCTTCGGGGGAGCGCCCAGGTCCTGCCCGCGGGGCCCGCCAGCCAGAGTCCATCACCCCGAGAGCTGCCCACCGCATCCCGCTCGGGCACCAGGCTGGCCAGACTCTGCTCCGCGGGTCAGGGCTGCGGGTGAATGTGTGTGAGATGCAGGGAGCAGCTGCATTTGCTTCCAGACGAGGGGCTACGGCAGAGGGATGCTCAGGAAGGTGGGGAACAGTGCCCAGCTGCATGCTGGCAGCGGGATGCCATGCCTGGGGTGTCCCTGCTCCGCTGGTGTGTCCGTGGACACACCAGCCCAGCCCGCAGCCAGGCCCCCTGCCCATCTGGGCACTCGTTGCTGGAGGAGAGGAGCTGAAATCAGAGTGAGCTCAGTGCCAGCTCCCCGCTCCTGTGTCCCTTGGCACAGGCTTTCATTTGAAAACCTGCCCTCAGCCATCGGGTCACAGGGGCCAGCCCGCTGCTTGCCAGCACCGCAAGATGCCAGAGCCCTGTGCCATGCTGGTCTGGCAGGAGATGTCCTGCCTGGGGTGCAGCCTCGGGACAGGGAAATTGCCCGCGGGTTTCCAGTTACCCCCAGTCCTGTCTGCCTGTCCCGGGCGGATGAGGCTGCCTTTGGGCTGGAGAAGCACTTTGCCAGGGCTCTCCAGCCGGGCAGGGCTGCCTGTCCCAGCTCCAGGGCTGCCCCAGGACGGACTGCAGGACACAGGGACGGGTGGCCCGAGGGGACAGCGTGTTGTGAAATGCCTTTTGAGCAGCTCTCTGCTGCTGGTCCCAGGCCTGGGACGGTGCCTGGAGCTTGCAGACAGTTTTCATGCACCAAGACTTTTCTCCCCCRTATTTTGGAATGTGAAAGATTATTCTGTGGGCAAAACTGACTGTTTAATGAACCAAGAGGGCTGGGAGATTTTTCTGAATCAGCATCTAGTTTGCAATCAGTGAGTGGAGCTGGAGGGGGGGCTGATAATGTCCTTGTTGGCTTTTCCCTGGGGCTGAAGGGTTTGCAGGCTTTGAGTCCCGCCCTGGGGGTCTGTGAGCGGCTCCCGGGGGGTCTGTGTCAGGGCTTTAGCAAAGCCAACCTAGGGACGCTGGCTTTCACATGCAAAACCTTCCTAGGTGGCTGCCCAGGCATTTAAGGGGGCTGCCAACAAGCTGTGAATGTGCACACTGACTTCCCAGCCGCAGCCCTGCCCTCAGTCCGACTGTCCCCTGCAGACAAGGGCCATGTCCCCTGCCTGGGCGGCCCCGATGGGCCCCCTCTGGCCGCAGGCTCTTCGGGTGGCCCCCCGCATCCACACATGCTCCCCCTTATCTCATACACAACCTGTGCTCTTACCTTGCTGGCGGGCTTCAAGCTCTTTTATTTCCAAGTCATGGGTGAGCTCTGGGAAAGAAATCAAACAGGAGTGAGAAGGAGCATCCCGCCCGTCCCGCGCGCTCCCTGTGTCTCCCCCTGCTCCCTGCTGGGGCTGCCGGGGCACTGGCAATCACCGTGGCTGCGGCACTGCCTCTGCCTGGCCCMCGGTGTGAGCATGGCCATCTCGGAGCACCAGCCACAGGCTGAGCCAAAAATAGACGATTCTGGCAATTTGTATGTTATTAAGCAGCCTTGAGGTTTGACATCTGCTACGGAGCTTGCCCCTGTGACGTGGCCAAGGCAGTGTCTGCAGGTCCTGCCCCATGGCGGAGCGGGAGGCTCCGTTTCTCTGGCAATGCCTTTTCTCTTTCCAAGAGAGTTGCTGAACCATTTTTGGTGCTTTAAATCAGGACAAAGAGCAGAGCAATGGACTGAAAATAGACCACAGTGTAAGCTGCCTCCCGAAGTATTTCATAATTTACTGCTTCCAGGCTGATGTCTGCCTCTGCACGTGACGGAAGCGGGCCAGCCTCATCCCTGCATGACGTGCCCGCAGAAGGATGCTGCCCTGCCCCGGGGGCAATGTGTGCCTTCAAAATCCCCTCTCAGCCTGCCACCGAGCGCAGCCCGGGTGCTGCAGGTATCTCCCCGGGCAGAGGGGGGCAAGGCAGTGGCAGCGCTGGAGAGGAGGCCCCAGCCTCCCGAGGGAGGCTCCTCAGGGCTGCTGGATGCAGATGTTCCAGCACGGGACATGGGCTGCAGACCTCGGGCACCACAAAGTGTCCCTGTGACCGTCCCACCTTCCACTGCCGTGGGCCCAGGACCCTGTGCTGCAGGTCTGGGGTCCGGGTGCAGGCAGCTGCAGGCAGAGCTGCCCCATGCCCACGCTGCACCCGGGAGCAGCAGCAGCAGCAGCGAGGGCAGCATCCTGCGGGGATGAGCCCATCGCAGGGCTGCAGCCCCTGCCCGCCTGCTCAGCCCTGACACGCTGCCTGCTCGCTGCCTGTACTCTGCCTGCTCTCTGCCTAGCCCCGGGCTACAAAACCAGCTCACAAAGGGCAGCGAGGGAGGGAGCTCAGGGACTTTCTGGACTTCACTTTAACCTGCACACCTTCACAGACAACCTCTTTTGAATTAATTATCACAGCCCACCAAACTGCCAGCAGCATTTGGTTGTTTTGGGGCTTATTTCCCCCTGAAAATGAGTTCAAATGGTTAATCTTTGCCCTACATTTTTCTTTTAATCTGCTTTCATGTTGACTCTAATCCTCATCACTACCATCCTTCTGAAACGAAACGCTTGGCTCAGGCTGCTCTGCCCGTCTGTCTTGGAAAACAAATCTGTAGTGAGAAGGCAGAAGTAACCAAGAACGTAATGGAGTTTCTGGAAAGCTTTCAGCGCTCCTGACTGCCCCATTGGAAATCAATGGCAACTGTGTTATTTTTCTGAAGCTAAAATAACAGGTTTGGAGTCTCAGATATACTTCAAATGAAAACTAAAGCAGTCGCCCATTTCCAAAGAAGACATTGCCCTGCTGAGCGAGTGCAGGGCTCGGGGATGATGCACAACCTGGGGTCCCAGCTTCTGCGCTGGAGCCACGGGGGCTGGTGGGAACCTGCCCCAGTACCGTCCCCACGACCCCCGAGGGGCAAATCCAGGGGAGAGCACCCCGCAGGGCTCTCAGGCGGTCCTGGCCTCTGCAGCATGGATCCAGATGCTCTGCACTTCCATATCCCACCACCCGTGCTGCCAGCCCCAGCTGCAGCCGGCTCCCAGCGGCTCTCCTGCTCGGCCCCGGTGCCTCYGGGTGTCCCCTGCGCAGGGCAGGGCACAGGGCACTGCCGGGTGATGCACTTCAACTTGCCTGGTGCAGGAGGTGGCTGAGGAGGGGTTTGTATTCCCTGCTGTGGGCCAGGACACACGGGTCTGCCCCGCAGGAGCCGCCCAGCCCCAGCCCCAGCTGCCCAAGGGCCCGTGACCCTCTTGGAGGCAGCTGTGTGCCCCTTGGGGGGGATAGACGCTGGCAGGCAAGCTAGAAATGGGTTTATTTAAGACACAGCTTCTCTCAACACGTCGGGCTTCCCCCTTTGCTGCCTGGGAGGACTGTCCTGGTGCCCCGCTGTGTGAGGGTGCGGAGGGACCGTCGGCACAGCCTGTCCGGCCAGCTTTGCTATCCACCGCACAGCCTGCAGGGATCCCCCCCAAACCCCGCTCTGCTCCCGGCACCAGCCTTCCCTCCCTCGCTTTGCTAACACCACTGAGCAGGCTAATTATTGCCACAAGGCTTGAGCTCATCTTCCAGTTAAACGAGAAACAGAAGAGTCAGAGGAATCTATATTGCTATTTCTGCTGTGTTTATACCTTGCAAATAAAAYGGGAGTGGGAGGGAAGCCAACTCTCCTCTGTAACGCAAGGCTCATTCCAATAAATGAGTCACAGCACGCAGCTCTGGGCTGTGTTACCTTCCTGTAAAGCCTCCGACTGGGAACTCTAGGCTGCGGGGGTTTCCTGGGGCCAGCTCTGCCCTGGCCCCGCAGCAATCGCTGCAGTATTTGCCCAAAGCAGCCGCCCCCTCCTCCTGCCAGGCTGCGGTGAAGGGCACAAGGCTGCCGGGTGTCGGGGGCTCGCAGGGGCTGAGCACACGGAGGCTCTGTCCTGCTTTCAGCTCTTGCTGCTGGCCCAGCAGCAGCAGCCCTTGGTGTCGGAGGCTCCCGGGATGCCGGGTGCAGCCAGCGGGAACTGCTTTGGGTCCAGAGGCAGCAAACCTGGGGATTTGTTTACTTGAGTAAGGTCCCTTCTGAACACGGCTGTTCTGCTGCTGGATCCAGCCTGGATCCAAAGGCGCTGGCTTGCTGCGTGCCTCCCCCCTTTCCCTTGCACACAGCTGGCTCAGCTCCCCCTCGGAGCAGGCGGTCCCTCCGCCGGAGGGCTCTGGCACCCAGAAACTGCCACTGCTGCTGCCGCTGCAGGCAGATGGAGCTTCTCAGGGCTGAGTAGGTGGCAGCTGAGAAACACAGAGCTCTGCAGGAGGGTGGGCATTTCCAACGGTGACGCCTCGAGGAGACCGAGGGGATGGTGCAAAAGTTAAGGTCTGAAACAACAGCTCCAGGGCAGCCAGCGCAGCTACGCAGGGCCACAACGGGGGAAGTGCTGACTTACCGACTCCACTTTCCTCGTGCAAACAGCCCCACCAGATAACGGCATTCAAACCATCAGCAACGTCATCTTAAAACTAACCAGGGGCTTTGCCCCCATCACTCTGAAAGGAAGGGCGTTGCAGAATCACACACCTTGCAGACAAGGATGTGACTTGTCTGGTCAGACAGCGCTGTTGTTCGGCCGCACTAGGAAGGAGATCGCTAATAACCAACTGTGCAACGGGCTCATTTCTGCCCCTGGGGACTCAGAACCCCCCAGCCTGATTCAGGCACAAGAACTCTGCTGTCTCGCCTATCTGGAGAGGCCGTAGATGAAGCCATCAAAAGAAAACAATGAGAACAGCAAAAGCTCGGAAAGGATGGGGGAAAACAGACAGTTCTATCAATGCAGAAATGTCTTTGTTTCCCAGGAATCAGGGAGGATGAGAGGCTGGAAGACAAGGAGTAATTAGCTACAGCTGAATTATTGATAAGAGCAATGGCACAAGTTGGAATGAGTTTCGGTGGCAGGCAGGAGGCCAGGGAGCCGTTGCTCTTGCGAGGCTGGCTGAAGGGGAGGGCGACATTGCCGCAGCGGGACCGTGGGTGGGGGGCTGGTGGCTGTGTGCCTCGCAGCTGGGGCTGGTCCCCAAGCCCTGCACCGGGCTCACGGCTGTGCTTCCTGGAGACTGGAGATGGGCAGACCCCAGCTGGCTGCTGCAGGGTCTGCTGTGACCCTGGGGAGCCGCTTGCCCCCTTCCCGAGGGGCCAGGCTCCTGGTGACAGCCCCGATCTCAGGAAAGGCTGGGAGGCTGCAGCCTCTGCGTGAGGGGCTGCTGAGGATGCCTGGCAGGGACCCTCCCTCCAGAGCCGGGAGCAACCTGGGGTGGGGGAATAGATGCGCTGATGCTGCTGGCGTTAGTGCTCATTCAGCACCGCGGTGGTAAAGCACGGCAAGGAGGTACCAACACCGGCATTAGTGCTGGACTGCTCTGGGCTGGGCCGTCAGGAAGGGAATGGATTTCACCTCTCTGTGTGCGAGAGAATAGAGAGTAACAAAATATAAACAAGAAAATCACATTTCCTCCCATTCTGAAAGTGGTCTCATACGCCCTCATTATTGACGGCATTCAACTCTCTTCTTTCCCTTAGCCCATTGGCATCCAGGAGAAATGATGAACTACTTTTACATTTTAATGATCAAAATACCTTTGTGGGCACAGATCACGGGAGGAAAAGGCAGGACCATCTTGCTGGCTAATGCTGGGTTTTGCCCTTTCCTTACACCAGTGAATCCCTTGGGGTAGCGACTACTGCAGCCAAACTACTGCAAGGTGCAGGAACATGCAGCCGGGGAGAGTGCTGAGCTACCAGGGCCACCCCTCATTCAGAAGTGTGCCCTGAGCACGGCGTGAAAACAAAGGGAAAGGGTTTTAACGATGGTTTATCAACACAGCCTCCTGTCTTATCACTCGCCTGGCCAGCTGATGCCCAGAAAAAAAATCGCTCTGGTTCTTCAGTGTTGCAGCTGGAGGAAGCTGCTGGTAGCCATTCGCAGAGGAGCGATTTCAGAGGGTTTGACCCACGCCAGATTTGGTGGCCATGTAGCATGGTCCAGGGAGGGGCTGGTGGCACCTGGGCCAGGGGTGCAAGTGGGAGGCTGAAGGGGATGGAGATCCCCTGATCCCACACCGAGCAGGATCCCCTGCGGCTTGGCACCCGCCTCCTCTGCATCCTCTGAACACCAGCATGAGCTCCCGTGCAGGATCCGCCCCGGAACCCGGGGTGCCAGCAGGAGCTTTCCTGCCCAACATGCTCTGTGGGCACGCAGCTCCCACATGCCATGGCCACCCCAGCGCTCACCTGAGCAGTGCTTCTGCAAGCGGAGGATCTCCAGGTGCAGGTCATGGAGCAGCTCCATCTGCTCCTTCTTCAGAAAAGTGATGTGCCGCTGCACGCTTTGGATCTGGTGCTCCAGGGATACGGTCTCCATCGCAACCAAATTCACGGTCCAGGCCTGTGGGGAGCAGAGATGGCTCGTGATCAGACATGCAGCAGCACACCGGGCTGGTGAGCCCCGTCCCCGGAGCCCTCGCGAGGGGCAGAGCCTGCTGGGTGCAGGGTGGCGTGGGGAGGCGGGTGACTGCTCTCGTCTGCCCTTTCCATGGGGATGTGGCTGTGGGCGAAGCAGCTCTGCTCAGAAGATCCCCCGGGGAATGGCCCCCAAGCCATCCCACCGCCCCAGCACCTCTTGGGGCCGGCTCCCGTCCTGCCTGCGCTTGGGCTGGGAGGCTCAGGGACTGCATGAGCAGAAAATGCTGCTGCATGGACCCTGGCACTGGAACGGCTCGTTTCTATTTTGAATTTGGCCCTAGGAAATGTTTTATCACTGAGCAGGATTACATCTGGGACAGGATTGCTCCCCGCAGTCCCCAAGTGGGAGTTGCACCAGAGACGATTTTGGCTCTCACTTGACAAGCCACATATTACGAAGCGGTAACTGCAGCAAGAGATCTAACACATGAAAAATACAACATGCTCCGTCTAACCCAATCAGTGTTACGTGGCGAGGAGAGTCATGTTGTCTTCCAGAAGAAGAAACGTCTTCCCTGGTAATTTGCCTGGCAGACAAGAGCTGCTGTCAGTCCGGCGCTGGGCGGCTCAGCCCGCGTTGGGGGTCCATCACCACGTGTTAATCAATGGCTTCAGCAAAGCAGCTGCGCGAGCTGCCTACCTGTGCCACTGCACCAGGGAGATAAAAATAAACCCCTGAAAGAACCCTTAATCCTGGGAAATACCATTTTGCATGGATGTGGAATCCGTCCTTACTCCCCGCACCCAGCCGAGGAGGAGGGGAAGCTACAGCAAACCGAGGTGACGGTGGGGATGACGTTTTGCCAGCAATCCTGAGGGACGGCGTGCACCGTCCTGTCCCTGGGAAGCTGCTTCCATTCCCTCCTTCATCTGCATCTGACTTCAGTTTTCTTTCTATAGAAACTTCAGAACTATGCGAGCGCTTTGGCTCATGTTTATGGCACGCCCAGCTTGGTAATGTAGTACATTTTAAGATAATTCCTGCAACCAAAATCAAATCAAACTGCATTTAAGCTCGATTCCACAGTAAGCGATCTTGGCGGTGCCCTGAGTTCAAAGCTTTGCTCTTGCCAAAGCCTCTCCAGATTCGTGAAATCCTTAAAGTCAGGTCTCCGTATTCCTACTGTTTCATGAAAGGGGGGGTGCAGTGAGGCTCCAGAACTAACAGGTTTGGGGTGTTTCCTGCCGTGCCCCAGCATCACCCCACGGCCGGCCCCAGCCCACCCTCACTGGCCGTGGTGCCTGGCACCTGCGTCACCCTTCCCGTCGGCGACTCGGCAGCACCGCTGACACCTCTCGTGTAGCCACAGCCGCTGTGGGATCCGTGGGGAACGTCAGCCCCTATGTACAGGAGACTGCTGCGGGGGTGAGAGGGTGGGGAGCCCTGCGGCTGGGGAGAAGGGGCCGTGGCGCAGCGTGGTGCTGCCTTCACGCCACCCCTGCCCAGGCTGAGCAGACCTGCTTCTGCTCCGGCTCTGCCCCAGGCTCAGCCCGCAGCTGCCCCGGCCATCCCTCCCCCCTCCTGGGGTATAACCCCCCCTGCAAGGGGCTGGTGCTGCTCTGCCTCCTGGGGTGCTGCATGGGGTGGGGGGAGTGGGCTCTGCTCTGCTGCACCCCCTGCAAGCCCAGCAGCCAGCCATCGGCCTGGCTTCCACGGGGCATTTCTCGGTTGCAATGCCCCCCAGGCAGGCCAGTGCCGAGGGTCTGGGGAGCTCCGGTGCTGCCGTTCCTCTCCTGCAGCCGGTGCGGGGTGTGCTGGGAGGGGGCTGGGTGGGTACCCCAACTTGTGATGCTGGTGGTGCCCAGGCAGGGCAGTTAGGGGCAGCTGCAACACCTAACTGGCATGTAAATAAGTAGAAATCATAGAAATTGTGCTCTCCTGTGGTTGCCCCCTGCTCGAGAGGGTCAGACCAAGCTGTGCGAGGGGGCTGGGGCTGGGGATGGAGGGCTGGCTCGGGGCTCGCTCTGCAGCCTGGGGGTGCATCTGCCTGTGGGGGTTCTGCATAAAGCCTAAAATAAGAATATTGGGTAATGGGAACTGGCTTTGGCATATATGGTGGATTGTCACTGGGGTTTTTCATGTCCCAGGGAGCCATTTCTGGAGGCAAAATAATGAAGTTTGGAGTTTTAGGATGGCTCTGCTATTCAGGGAATGAAATGCTCCAAACATTCACCCAATGAATGCTACAGGAAAGCATGAAAAAGGCTGATACATAAAAGCAACAGATACAAAGGTCCTGCCTCTCATTTAAGGTGCTTATTGTGGGAGGTATGATTTATACTGCTTAAAGCTTCCTTGTGGAACAATGTCATGTAAGTGAAAATAGCCCTGGATCAGCCTGCTTAGTCCTGCCTGGCTGAATGTAAAGTGTGTATGCTCTGTGCAATGAAACCACGGGCATTTCCAGGAACCCCAAGGGATTTGCAGTCCCTCAATGTTTGGCATTTTAAAATGGATCAGGGGAAAAAAAAATCTAGCTCTAGACTTTACTTCCTAATCATTCCTATTCTTCTGAGTGGCAAGGTGATGATTTTTAAGTCTTGTAAGTCACCCAGCCTTTCCTGATGGCACYGTAATTAATAGACAAGAGAGCTGGCATTTGTTCTTTGCACTGTGAGAGCTGGCAATGATTGGGATTCGTTAAAGGTGTGGGGAGGTAATTTACTTGTGCCAGTGCAACAGCTATTGAAGTTATCTGGCATCTGCTGTAGGCTAGGAATACAAATCATGCTACAGCATATACCCTCCTGCCAGCCCTGGCTGTGGGGGGGCTGTGAAAGCATGATGTGCTGGGCTCTGGAGCAGCTTCTTGATGGGAGTTGTGGCACCTCATCTCGGGAAACGTCAGAAAGTAGGTTGGACGAAGCCCGGGGGATACGTAGTGCTATTTTCAAACACTTTGTTCTGTCTAGTTGAAATGTCTTCAGTAGAAATGGCTGAAAATTTTCCATTGAACTTTCCCTCCTCCCTTTAAGTGGGAAATTACCCTTTTTTACCAATGAAAATGTTTCCTTTAAAAATAAAGAATCGAACTCGCAACAACTGATATCTTCCCGCCATTGCTTCTGAAGTCAAGTGGAGATTGCAGCAGCATTTTGAGCCTTTAGTTTGATGCATGCCTTTGGCCATTTCACACAGCACAATCACTTGGGAGGTGTTGGGAGTTAATAGGGATTAGCTGCTGCTGGCTGACTTAACGCTTTACTGGGCCATCGCATCTCCCAGCTAATAACGCCAAAGCTCCCTGTGTCGAGGGCTTCAAAGCACCCAGCAAGTGCTGATGACTGTGTTTCTATGCGGTGAAGCAAGGTGGGAACCCGCAGCCTCGTGTCAGAGGCACGAGACCCAAAGCACAGGGACTAGGGCTGTCACTCCCAGGGATGCTAAGAAGCACCAGCTCCCCTAGCCCTGGCCTCGCGAGTGCTGCTCCCAAAAGGATGGTTGTACTGCAGCAAGGAGGGAYGGGGTTGGAAGTGACCCTGCTCTGATCCCTGCCTTGCTGCTGTAGCTGTCACTTTTCTTTTCCAGACTAGTTCTAACTTGCCAAAGCAACTGGTGGTGGAAGCCTTTGCAATGACCACGTACTCTGTGGCTTTGAGGAGTTATGTATGAGGTTACAACTCTAGAAAACAATGTCATTCGGAATAAAAGCCAAGGTTAAGTGATAGTCCCCTTTAGTCTGAAGGATGCTCTGTGCCCTTGTGCTTCTGATAGTTGTATACACACAGACACACACACAAAGCTGGAAAGGAGGCAGCAATCAGCTGAGCAGTGATTTTTGCCCCTATTCAAAGGTGACACCTACAGCTGAGCTGGCCTCTTCTCCCTGCAGAGCTGTGGCTGAACACTGTCTCTGGTTTTGGAGACTGGACATCCAAGGGGCTTTGCTCCATCAGAGAGCGCTTTCCAGGAACAAGTTTCCCTTGCTGACCATGCAAGGTTTTGAGTGCAGGACTCCCAGGTCTCTCCTTGGAGTGGTGGGACAGCCCTCAGCAGGGCACTCGGGACCAGATCTGTAGCTTTAAAAATGCACTTTTAATATCTTAACCCTCAACTGCAAATTTACTCAGAGAAACTGTGAAAGCTGAGCTGGTAAAGTGCCTGGTAAGTTAGAGGAGGTTTCTGGGCTGCTGCRCACAAGCAGTTCATGGGAGTCCGTGTGAGTGCAACCCGCAAACATGAACATGGGCAGATATTCACCAGGAATAGGTGAGCATGCTCCGGAATGGGCCTTGGAGAGCTGCTCCCTGCAGAGAAAGCTTCCCTGCTATGCTTGGCCACCCCCTGCCCGGTCCCTCCGCAGAGGCTCTCCAAGCCCGGGCCATGGAATGGCACCCGGCCACGGCACCGACATGGGGTGCAGCAGCACTGGGCTCAGTCCCCTGCAACTGCCCACACTGGGTGATTGTGGGCACGGTCTCGACTGCTGTGCCTTCCTGTGGGCCTGCCTCCATCTCTAAAACACATTTTTTTCCCACTCCTTATCTTTTCACCATGTGACAACAGTCTTTGGGACAAGCACATTGGGAGTCCTGATCTCAGCTGGGTGTTTCAAAGTGCTATCAGAAGACCTCAGTGAGATTTGCAATTTCATCCCAATTTATCAGAATTCTTATTTCTCACAAAACAAAATGACTGAAGCAACCTCTTGCAGTAGCTACAATGACTGATTTAGTTGCAAGTCTACTAAGAACTGATTTCCTTTGCACAGACAGCTTGTTTGAGAATTTGCTTCCAGGGCAAAACTATACTGAGGTCTGTTGTTTAATGGCAATCAGAATCCCAAAAGTCTGACCTAAGAAAAAAACTCCCTTCCTGATGATGCACTTCAAAGGCAGATGTTGCATGTACACATACCCCAGCACAAACACCGTCACACCGAGATCCAGCCCTTATTCACGTAATCATTTTTCCCCATAAATGGCAAATTAACTAGGAGTCATAGGGCACAAACAAGGTTTGCAGGAACAGGTCGATAATTTTTCCTGCTGTGGTTGCCAGCAACCCCCTCTCCATTGCATTGAAACATATGCAGGAATAAACACTGATACATATTAGAAATCTATACTGCTTAGTATTTATGATCTCAGAGAACATGAACGCAAACTTTGCAACAACGCCACAAAGCAAGTATGTCTTCAAATGTAAGGAAAATAAGGCAGCAGGAAGCTAAGAAACTTGCAGAAGGTCACAGAGGTAGTGGCAATGCCAGGAATAGAACCTAGAGGTGAAATCCTGGCCTTGGGAAAGTCAGTGGGAAACCTTCCTTGATCTCAGCAGAGGCTGACTTACACTCGGAGTCCTATTTGCTATTCATCACCTATCAGTATCTATTTAAAGATAAAATCAATACAAACATTGATTATAAATTATTGTGTTTTCTCGCAATTCTCTAAGCACAACTGCCTGACTAACAGCCAAAGCTGAAGCTTGTCATTTGGTTGCAGATGCTGAAAGCAAGGCCGTGTTCTCTCCTGCTGGCTCCGGGGGAATTAACCTCGGATTCAGCTCTCCATCAGGAGCAGAATTTGGCCCACCATCAACGCTCTGAATCAATCATCATCTTAAGTGGGTGATCCCCGTGGTGCCATCCTGCACTTTGGGAATTTCGGAGCAATGCTTTCTGGTCCCCAGCTGAGTCGTTCTACAGACACTTAACTCTGCAGCTGCCAGCGCCGACAGGCAGAGCCGTGCTGCGCTTGGAATCGCTTCCTGCAGCAGGAGGAGAACCGAGCCATTGGTGGTTCCGTACGGGGTGAAGCAACTTCTAGAACAGGCACGAGAAGGGCTGTAGGCAACTTCTGGAGGGACAGACCCCCGCAGCGCGGGAGACCCCTCCCCGGGCCGGTCACTGCTCGCGCCGCAGCCCGGCTGCGCGGCCCCGCGGGCCCCGCGCCAGCGCCCGCACCC
>JAYKAV010002799.1:3052285-3101142 GCA_035582835.1 Phoebastria nigripes
CGCGGGACCGACCCCAGCGCCGGGGACATCCCCCCGCGGCCGGGCCGGGGCTCCGCTGCCCCCGGGGGGAGCCGCACCGGGGCCGGGGCTCCGCTCCCCGGGGAGCCTCGGTGCGGCCGGGGCTCGGCTCCCGCTCCCCGCCGCTGTCCGCGGTGCTGAAGCCGCCCGCCCGGAGCTGCCGCCTCCGGCCCGGCCCCGGGGCGCGGGGAGCCGTCGAGCAGCGGGCCGTAACGCCGGGGAACTCGGGGTCTGCGGGGGACCCAGCAGCGTTCGTGTGCCCTGCGGGGCTTTTAGTGTTAACGCGGCTCAAGGGGGGAATGCAAGCCAAACGTGGGGTGGCACCCGCTTCAGCGAGGAACTCGGTGGGAAGAGTGAGTCAAAAAAGAGCTTCCCAGAAGCTGTGGTCAGAGAGGTGATGAGAAAAGGTCGTTTACTCATGTGGTTACTAACTCTTTATGCCCTTTTGTTTGTGTTGTCCAGAGCAGCTGGGGCTCCACTTTCAAAGATGACTAAATTCATTGCGCCTCTTTTACAGCAGGGGAAGCTCAGATGCAGTGGCCTGTTCCATGTCTCATGGCAGTGAAGGAGCAGAGAAATGGTAGCGTCCTCCCCGTCAGCTGACAGTCTGCTGATTCCCGTTCCCTTAAACCAAAATCTGCTACAGAGAGTGCAGTGTTCCTGGTCTGATGCTCAGCTGGATTGTGCTGCCATCCTCACATTAAAACTGCCACTATTCTGCATATATCAGCCTTCAGTGCAGAAACAGCATGTGAATGTGTTGTAAGGCAGCCCACAGGGTATGGTTTGTGGTATCATTTTGTCATCCCACACGTCCTTTCTTCCCCTTGGATGTTTCAAACCTCTGACCGAGTGCCTGTGCTACACAAAGCGATGGAGGGTATGCCGTGGGAAGTAGTCCTGTCTTGTGCCTGCAGGAGGGCAGGCAGAGAAGAACACAGTCCAGGTGTAATCTGGTGGGTTTGTAACATCCCTGCGCTGTAACAGCTGAAGAGTGGATCCTTACCTGATGCAAAGTGCTGTGGTACAGCCTGGCTTGGTGCTGGCTGATAGCAGAGGAAGKCTGGGCTTGGGATTAGGGCTCTTCTGTGGAGAGTGAGTTTAATTCACATTAATCAGGAGAAAAGGTGACCAGGGAGGTCTGAAGGTCTGCACATGCACACACAAGCTTCTGATTTGCAATGAATTATTCAGACACCTCTGCTTAAGGCCCCAGCCAGCGCAATCGAGAGCTTCAGTGTCTCCTAACGCTCATCCGGTCACACTGACTCCTGTGTGGGCCCTCCTCTCAACTTGTTTTCTCTTAAAAAAAGAGTTCTTCCTGCAATGACAAGTCATTAAGAGGTGAAGGACTTCTGTGTGAAGGAGGAGAGTGCAGACTTCCTTATTCAGAGAAGTGTTGCCTCATTAGGAGCACCTCTCACCCATTTGTAACCATCAGGTCAAAGGTGTCATTTGTCCCTCTCGTTAGAGTTTGCTATGTTTGGGGGGGGGGCTGTTTTAATGTCTCACTGTATCTTCCCCTAACTCATGTGATAACTTGAGTAGCAGTGAATTACAGACGGGGAGGCAGAGGAAGAGGGAGGAGTGATTTCTGGGTGCATTATGTTTCACCAGGTTTGTACAATTTTGATTGATTTTCCACTGAATAACAGACAAGCCTGCGAGCGATCAAGGTCAGGCATTCGGAAACAGAGAGCTGCCTCTATAAATGAGGTCATCGCTCCAGGATACAGCCGTGCTGCGAGGGAAGGCAGCGGAGCACAGCGTGTCCTCTGCACCCAGCGTGGCATGGGATAAAGCCGGCTGCCTCTGCAGCGATTGCCTGGCAGCTTGCATTCAGCCACAGTGCATGCACGCTATTAATATTTCCCATCCACTCTCTTGCTTGCGCTGACCGTTCCACAGTGAACTGGTTTCACTGGCAGCTTTTTGCTCTGAGAGCACTGCTTTCAGCTTTTTTGGCTGGGACATGACCTAGCAGTCCCTTAGCTAATGCCTCCAGCAACCCCAATGTCCTGCACCCCAGTTACACTGCGACCCTTCCCCACTCCCGCCTTGCTCTGAGAGACAGGAACCACTTCTCCGATGGGTCTGAGGTGGTTTGTGATCAACATAATGAGTAAAAAATGGCAGGAATGCCCATTTCAGCCTCAGGAGGAGTTGTGGGGTCCCTGCTGCCAGCCCAGGTACGTGACTGAGCTCTGGAGGCTGTCGGGCAGAGCTGCCCTGCTCCTTGCCTGTTGTACACCGGTTGGGAGACATCCAACTGCAATGCTGCCTGAAAGAGGGTACCGACAGCACCCGCTCGCTGTGACCCCGTGGATGCAGGCAGGCACTGGAGCGGCGGGGTCGCAGCGGGGCTCGGGGGCCAGCAGCTGTGGAGGGACCCACCTGAGCGCCTCGGCCCCAGGTTTTGCTGCAGAGACGTGGCTTTTCCCCTTGGAAGCCGCCCTGGAGAGAGGACGGTGGAGATCGCAGAGACTGCAGATGCTGCAGCGAGGTGTTGCAGGCGGCAGCAGCCGGCTCTGCCGCTGCCCGCAGCTCCGTGCCGACACTGACCTCTAGCGGCACCGGCAGCGGGACGGGCACGGGCAGCGGCAGCGGCAGCGGCAGCGGCAGCTTGCACAGCCTCCAGCGCCGGGCTCGGCCTGCCCGGGGCCGGGGCTCCCCGCCCGGCGTGGCCGGGGGCGATGCCGAGGGTGCTGCGGGGCGGGCAGAGCGGGGAGGCGCCGGCCGGCAGCGAGGGACGGGCACAGGCCCCGGGGGCCGGGTCTGGTGCTGGGGGTGACACGGCACCAGTGCCCAGGCGGCCGGGTATGTGTATGTGTGCGTGTATGTGTCGGTGGTGGTTGAGCCCAGCCCTCGCAGGCTGCAGCCCTGGTGCAGGGCTTCCCGAGCGCCTCGGGCAGGCGGGAGGGCGGCTGCGGGAGGGCTGGGGGCCGTGGCCGCGCTGCCCTGCAGAGAGGGCGGCTGCGGGGGGAAGGCGGCACAAGGAGTTGTGCTGTGAGCCGCAGTCTTGCTTGGGACCTGTCTGTGACACTGTTTTGATCCCATCTTAGCTGAGACGTTTGTTTGGGGAGGGCAGGTAAAGGCGGTAGTCGCCTCGCACTCCACGTGCAGTCAGCGGAAAGAAACAGGCACCCAAGCAKCAATTCAGGCAGCTCCTGACCATGCATCCCTCTTCCCTCTGGCTGCAGAAGGAGCTGAGGGCCATGAGCCTCTGCCCGCAGGTCTGTCTGTAGTTAAACGCCTTGCGTTAGGTGAGACCAGCTCACACCAGAGGTGACTGATACCAGGATAAAACAGCCACTTCCCAAAGGGAGCATGCATCTCGGTGTGCACTGAAGTTAAACCTGCATCCTGTGCCCTTCTGGACTAACTATGTGGAGTGCTTTTAGACCACCGCTTTCCCCTCCACCCCCTGAGTTCATTATTAGGGGAATTTTTGCATTTAATTTAAAAATGAGTTTAACTTTGCCTCAAATATTATTTTTCAACCTAATTGAAATGTATGTGTGTGTGTCTTCTAATTGCTTTGAAGAAGCTAATAAGCAGCTCCTTAAAGTGATAGAGGGCTAAAAGTTAGAGGGTTTTGATAAATTTAACATTAGCTTAACAATTCCACAGGGATTTGAAAATATCAGACTTGCAAGGATGTTTGCTTGAGCTAAGTAATGCAATTTGTCCTTCTTCAAAGAGTTGTTGCTCTGCCCAGCTCACTGCGGGAAGGGCTGCAGCATGCTGCAGCGATGCTGGGGGAAGGAGGCAGGGGAGCGCAGCCCCGTGATGCCCGGCTGAACAGGGCAAAGCTTTGGGAAATAACAGCCCAAATCTGTTAGCCTGGCTCTGGCGTGCTGGCCCGGAGGGACGCCCAGCTGGGATCAGCACGGCGCTGGCAGTGCAAAGGGGCACATGAAAGATACTGGATGCATTAACATGTATGTGCTATGTGAACACTCCAATTTTTAAAATTTCTTATTATTTTAGAACTTTTTTCTTTTTTTTTTTTTTTAAATAAAAGTTGTTTTTATTCTTTAGATCTCACAGGCCTGCAAAAACTTATGTGTGCTGAAACAGGGGTGGGTCAGTTCCCAGGCTCCAGTGGCAGAAGGGAGAGCTTCGGCCTCTCCTGCGGCCACTCCTCTGCCCCCACATCCCCACAGGGTCGCATCGCTGCTTCCCACCCGTGACCTCCCACAGCGGGTGCAAGCACTGGAGACTCATCCGTCAGGACCAAGACTCTCTCTGCCCTTACAAGTGTGAAATTCAGCACAGCCCTCAGGCTCTGCAGACTGGGGATCAGATTTTTTTATCTGCTCTTGGCTCCGAATCTGATCATGAGCAGCATCAAACCAGGCAGAGCTGGTGCCTGATGCCTGCAGGCAGATGATAATGGGGCCTCGCAGAGGGGTGAGCTCACTTGCTGCCCGGCTCATTAAAATATGATGTATCAACAATTTCCTGGTCATAATTTCAGCCGAAGCATCCAGCTGAGGACCAAGCTACCAGCCCCCCGTGGCAGAGTGGGCTGCCAGCTGCCAAACCAGTGTACGGACATAGACTCTCTGGGTGGGTTGTTTCCTTCCAGCCTTCAGCCCATAACTTGTAAGAGGTGATAGCTCCTCCAGAGGACAGGTCACTGCCCAGAATTTGGGAGACCCCCGGCTGAATTCCCTTTATGTGACCCTGAGCAAGGCACAGCCTCTCCAGCCAACATGGCAAAGCACCCCTCTGCTTCCTAGCAAGGGGCAGCTGAGATGGAGGCATCAATACCTTTCAGATGTGTTTGAGCCCTACAAGAGTGGGACTCTAGAATTACCAATAATAGGTATTTACTTGAGTAATTAATGTCATTTGATTTAAATGAAGCTGTTGGATTGTGGGTGCAACACCTGGGTTTGCTGAGTTGTGAAATTAAGTCTCAAAGGTCAGAAAAGTTAGGATTAGGGCCAGAACATCACTTTTGAGAAACAGCTTTTAGTGTGATTTGAGGGTCCTTGAAATAATGTCTAGATAGGCTCCCAGTTTGTTTCCTGAGCACTGTGGGCCACCTGTAACTGAATGCACCCTGCAGCTCCCAGGGGCTTCAGCAGGAAAGCCCGGCTCAGGCAGATAGCAGGTTTTAGCTTTGAATCTATGGGAGAATAATTTCCGCTCGGCGTTCCTGGACCTCACACAGGCAAGTTCTGCTGGGATATTCATTTGTTTTCAAGGGTGAGCAAGGACCGGCGACAGAACCAGGGTCCAAGGGGTGGGCTCCAGCCCCCCAGCCTGCGCTGGTGTGGCCGTGCACCTCTGCTGCGAGGGGACGGTGTGACTGCGGGGGGCTCAGGCCGGGCGGGGGGAGTCTGGCTGGCAGGAGCCCGTTTCTGTGTTTATTTCCACCGGTGACTGTTCCCGAGGGACTTTGTGATACTCAGCTCAGACTTGCTCTAAGCGTTTGAGAGGCTGGAAAACGTGCACTTCCTTGGAGACTCTGGTGGGATCCAGCTGATGGGTGGCAGCCTCCTCCCCCACAGCGAGGTCTGCAGAGCGGGACTGGAGACGGGAGCGTTTGTGCGCAGCCCATCACCCGCGCAGCTCTCCCGTGCGCCCTTCGGAGCTGCCCTGGGGGGAAGCGGGCATTGCATAATGCTTTACGTAACAGGGCACGGTGATGTGACCCCCCCGGGCCGGGCCGGGCCGGGTCCCCCCCGGGTCCCTCCGGGTGCCGGAGGAGGCGGGAGCGCGCAGGAGCCGGCGCAGCCGCCCCAGCCCCCGCGGGGGACGGTGACCGCGCTCCGGCGCTGCCCGCCGCCGGGCCGGGTGGCAGCGGGGCTTTGCCGGCGGGGCTTCCGCTTCGCCTGCGGGCCCGCCCGTGCCCGCGCCCCGCCCGCCCTGCGGCAGCGCTCCCGGCCCCGCCACCGGCCCCGGCATGGCCTCGGGCAAGGCGGCGGGGGAGCGGCGCTGGGAGCTGGTGCGCTGGTGAGTGCCGGGGCCGGGCGGGGGGCGCCCAGCGGGTGGGCCGGGGGAGCTGCGGGGGCTGGGGGGGTCCCGGCAGATACCCTGGGGGCTCCCGGCAGGCTCGGGGAGGGGGGACCCCAGCAAGCGACCGGGAGGGGCTAAGTCTGCAAGGGGGTCCTGGCTTTGGCGTGGGGCGGGGGGGTGCTCCTAGCCCGGGGGGAGTCCCGGCTGCTGAGCCAGGTGGAGAGGGGAATCCCGGCCGGGGAGGGCTCCGGGTGGGTTTGGGGGGGGGGGCGGGACTTAGCCCCGGCACCCTGGGGCCCTCCGGGGCACTCCAAGGGGTCGCAGCGTGGTCCTGGGTAAGGGGCTGTGGTGGGTCCCAGCAGGGCGGCTGCTCCAGCCGGGGGGGGCACACGTCCCCGGGCAGGGAGAGGGCGGTTTGGGGCTGCAGCTGCTGCGAGGGGGATTTCTGGCATTTGGGCTCCAGTAGAGGTAGAAGAGTCGCATCCCAAAACGAGATCCTCCTTCTGGGAAACGGCCCTGCGCCGCACGGGAGAAGTGTGGGGAGCAGCAGCGTCCTGGTCCCGGGCATGCTTGGGTCTTGTACCTGCCAGCGGGAAGACTCTGGGACATGCATGGGATGCTTTGGGGACATCCTGGCTGTTGTCGTGGGGGTGAAGGGGTGCTGAGGCTGCTCCGGGCTTTGGCGTGTGGGGACCTGCTTCTTCCTGCTGGGGAGGGGGCGATTCCAGTGACCGGAGCAGCTGGGACAAGCTGACATTGGAAACAAGCTTCCTCTGTATTTTTTTTATTTTTAATTGTGTAGTTTGTGACGTCCAAAGCTTGTGACTTTTGAGCAGGGCACTGTAGCGATGCCAGGCTGTGACTGGGGTGACTCCGGTTACAGCGTGGTGCTGCTGATGTAAGAACTGGGAGCGGGCCCAGGGCTCGTCCCGCATCCCAACGCCGGCTGGGCGGGGAGCAGAGCCAGGCTGGCTGCTGGGGCTCCCAGGTGTGGGTGGGATCCCTGCAAACCTGGGTGAGCAGCCAGAGTGGAAATTGTCGGAGGATTACTCTAAGCTTGTGAAGCTTTTTTGTTTTCTTTCTTTTTTTTCTGCTCCTCAGCAGCCTAGGGCACTCTTTTTCTTGCACGCTTAGACCCAAACTGTTACAATGGCTACTTGGCTTGGCCGTTCTGCCATCCCTGCTGCCTCACTCCCCCCTTTCCAAAAGACATTCTGGCTTGCCTGCCACTACTTTGTGCAATGTTATCATATGCAAGAGCTGCAGAGGAACACTGGGATTGCAATGTGCTTGGTTGCTTACACCAACAAAATTAGCAGGTCAGTCTGTACTGAGGATACTTGAGGAGCCTGTTTCCTTTTGCTGAGAGCGGGAGGTCCTGACTCCTGCGCTGCCGCCGCCCCACAGCTCCGGCAGGACCCCGCAGCCCTGGGCTGGGCTGGGCGAGTTCAGGCGGGCGGCAGAGCCCAGCAGCAGCGAACAGCTCCAGCCATGGCCCTGCTCGTCAGGGCTGTGGGGAGCCCCTGGCACTGTGGCATATCCTCTTGGCCCCATCCCAGTAGCGTGGCCGGATCCCTGTGGTTAATGGTGGGAATGCGCCGCCCAGAGCATCCGTACGCAGAGGAGAGGACTGCGAGCTCACCCCAGCCCTGGCTGGGGTTTCATGGATGTCGCAGCTGTGTGTGCATGCGTGTGTCTCCAACCAATACTACAGGGGCTTTAAATAATTAATCACTTGCTGATGAAATTTCATGTTCAGAGGAGGGTGCGTGAAGTGCAGCTGGTTGTTGGGATGGAGGCAGGCAGCAGAATTGTGTTCTAAAAGATGGGAACAACTGCGGTTACTGACATTTTGCTCATGTAACAGAGAACCCGTACTTCTCTAATCAAAATAATAACCATTGATTCATAACTTGAATATTATTTAATAAGCCTCAACATCTGGCCTGACATTCAAAATAACGTTAGAAAGGCATTAGCCTGCTCTTGGAGCCAGTGATAACACTGGGGACAGGGCTGGTGGGGAGCGGCCAGGCGGGAGCTGCTGAGGCAGGCTGTGCCCCAGGGTGATGGCGCTGAGCCGTGGGTGTTGTACCTTTGCCTCCCAGGGTTTTACAGTGAAACGTCCCACACTGCTTTGGAAATGCTTCCTTTTAGCTTTTCTGTGCATGGGGGTTACGGGTAGTCATGGGTCCGGCCTGGGTGGGGTCCCGTGTCCTCTGCAAGGCTCCGCGCTGCAGCCACCTGCCAGGGAGCTGTGGCCGCTGCCTGCGCTGGGTGATGGGGACTGCTGCTCTGGTGGCAGTGGTGGCTGGGAGCAAGGGTGGCTGGGGGGCCACTGTCCCCTCCCCTGAGGGATGCCCTCGAAGGGATGCCCTGTCCCAGCCACGGCTGTGTGCCCACGGGAGCATCTGCTGATGGGCAGGGAAGGACAGGGATGGTGCAGGGATGCAGGCAGATGGGGCTGTAACGTTGTTTTGCTGCTTCCACTGAGGAACATGTTAGTGGTGGTGTTGGACTCGCAGCTCTGAGCAGCGCTGCTGAGCCAGCCGCTCTGCTCTCCGTGTTCTGCAGCTCCCTCTCCACAATCCTGTGCTAATAAATATTTCAGTCCTTCTCGCTGTTATTTTTAGGTACGTGCGAGAAGGCCGGTTTCGGATCGAGGAGAGGACGCTGACGGCTTTCCAGTGGCTGTATTCTCCCCACCAGCACCRCATCGTCAGCCGGGCGGACCTGGGCTCGCCCAGCAGGTAAGGGGGGGCCAGTGGGTGCAGGGCCGCGGGGAGCACTGGCATGTCCCCTGCCAGTGATGCTGGCAGCCTGCTCTGTCACGAGCCCTTGTGGTTTTGACGTGGGTCCCCTGAGCCTCGGCCTGTCTCTGGAGCCCTGTGAATATCCGAGCATCTTGGGTTTTGCTTTAAAGTAAGGTTCCAGATGTAGGGGTTGCAGCTGGGAGCTGCAAACATTGCATAAGCACCCCTCTGGTTTAAAGCAGTGGAAAGGACAAATTACTGACTGCCTCCCCAAACTTTTATTTTTAAAACCCCTGTGCTTTTGGTAAAGCACGTAATCTTTTGAGGACCTGCTTTACGCATGTAGCACACTTGAGATTTACTTAAAAAAATAAATTGGGAGTCAGGGGCTGCATATCTCCCAACCGTAAGTGATCTCTGGAAAATATTTGTTCTGATATCCCGATTTCATTTGGTGCTTAAACTCTCCCCTTCACAGCTTGTTGAGAACGTCTCTCGGAGCCACGTCCTGGGCATGTGCCGTGGCTCTCCCTGCTGATGCATATGCATCACTGTCGGTTTGGATCCCAGTGTTTGGTGATAAAACACCATTAACATAAAAGCTTTGCAGGCCTCAAGACACATATAGCACAGTGTCTGTTTTCCTGCCTGTTAAGAGCACTGAAACACCCCGAGTCCCCGGGTGCTGCGTGGCTAAAAGCTTTTCCCTCTTCATTTCAACAGCAGTTTTGCTCTGAGAGCCCTTAAAGCCCTGAAGTATTTATGTCCCCAGAACTGCATGTACCAGGGTAACAGTGGGAGGGAGAGGGTGCCCGAAATGCACGGCTCACTGCGGGGAGCAGGGGCTGCCTGGGCTGAACCCCTCCCCAGGATGGGGAAGGGCTGCGGGTGCTCTTGGAGGCTCCCTGCAGGGTGAAGGGTCTCCGGGGGGGACAGTGCTGCAGAGCCCCTGGGCTGGGTGGGGAGGGCCCTGCCCCGCTCATGGGGAGCAGGAGGAGAGGCAACATCCACGCCTAGAAGAGATTTCTAGGAGCAGGAGGGAGGCGCCCCACTTTCCTCGGTGGGAGCCATGGTGTGCATGTGTGCGGCGGCCGGCCGCTTCCCGTCCTCCGCCTGTGGCCAGAGAGACTTTCCAAAAACTGAAATTACCATACTAGTTATTGATTTTAACTAATTTTTGCAAATTGCTATCAAAGGCTGTGTTAATCTCACTCCTGATGCACGTATATCATGCAGCATGTGGAACTTAAATGTGTGTAACATCATTTATAATTAATGTTAAATWCCATTGGGGTTAATTCCACTGGATTCATTTGATTTCCCAGTGGGCTGGGAAGTTACCTGGAGAAGTCTGGTAGAGTGTGTGGGACATCAGTGGCCAGTTATGAATGGTGCCTGCRTCCCCCTTAAGGGGATAAAATCTTTACCCAGATTGCAGCTGGGGCTGTCACCCCGGGCAGCCCAAGTGCAAACTCCAGCTCAGCAAGTCCCAGGTTTGTCTAACTGACTCTACAAGCAGACAGGTGAGCAGCCCGCGCAGGCAGTGCCTGCAGCCAGGGAGCAGAGCTGCTGGCCCCGCTCGGGGCACAAAGCTGCAGCRGGCCGTGCCGTGCCGTTTGCTTCAGCAGCTGCTCCGTGGGACAAGGGTGAGGAGGAAGCCCCGTTGGGTATGTGTTATCGTCTTTAAGCCCCTCGTTTGTTACTGGCAGCAGTGAGGCATCCTGCATCCTCCTGGCCCGGCGTGTCCCCACTGGCAGGTGAGGGACAGGGCTCGGTGAGCGGGCAGCCGTGCCCACCTCCCAGCACCGACGCTCGTCTCAGCCACAGCACGTTGCTGCGGAGACTTTGGCTAGGGAACATTTTAGTGCCTCGGGTGCCACACTGACACCGGGATGCTCTGTGGCATTTCAGGCTGTCACATTATTTATCTGTCACATTAACCGGATCACTGTCTCTATTTTGCACTTGCTGCTTTTTATTTGCGTAATGATAGTGACACAGCTAAGCAAGAGGATGGCTGATCTGCTGGAGGGGTTAATGTAACAGGTGTATTTTATTATTTTTATTATTTGTACACATTAATGTACCCATCGGTCCCACTTCAGCAGCACTTCATAGAAGGATGAGAGCATGGGTCCTGTTTCCTATGGCTCTTCACACAGCCAGGTTGGTTTTGCCCTGCTTATCTCTGCCAGACAAACAGCATAATGTCTGCTGCCGGCAGAGCTGCTTTGGCTGGGACGGGCCTCTCCTTCGGCACGGGAGGGCTTTCAGCAGCTGGGCCCAGCTGCCCGCTGCCGGGGAACAGCGTGGTATCCGTGGCCATTTGGTTTGCAACACAGAGCAAACCTGGGTGCAAGGGACCGCGATGGTTTTCGAGAGTTGCGTGGCTGTCGGTCACCTAGTGCGAGCGCTGGCCTGGCCAAGACATGCATGTCACTGGCATGCTCCGGCAGGGACCAGGCAGCGTAGAGGCAGCCAGCTGGGGAGCAGCRTGGGGCACAGCGGGCTGCCCAGCTCAGCCCTGAGCACCTCTGGTAGCTGAAATCACCTACTGAAATCAGTGTTTAGTGCTGTTAAACAGGTTTCAGGGCTGCCAAAAAAGGGAATTGCATTGGTTTTTCTGAATCTCTTTAGGAACCAGTGGGACCAAGGCGATGCAGCTTGTGATGACTGGGCTAAGCTCTGTGGTGCAGGCTCATCCTTTGGGCTCTGCTGGGTGACAGCAGTGTGGGGCTGGGGTGGATGCCCCATGAGCTAGAAAGGATGGGCCCATCGGTGGGAATGGAAATTTTGCCTTTCCTTTCAGTGGGTCCAGATTTTGGTCCTGGAAGCTCTTCTTTTGTCTGGTCCAGTCTGTGTCTGTCTTTAATTCAGCTGTAACAGATGAAGGGGCTCACATGCAAGACTAGAGTCTGCTTTCAAAGCTGAATCCAAAGGAGGTTGCTCCATTTTCTAGTTATTTTTTCACAAAACAGCCCTTTCACTCTAAAAGCCCCAGGCAGGTTTAATGGGYAAGATCCTCAGCTTTCGCTGGCGGGTATTGCTCCAGCAATGCTGCCGAAGTCCCCTGGGTGAATAACCCTTGCCCAGTAGCCCGTCACATCTTGAGCCTCATATTCTTTCCTTCCCTGCCAAGGGACCCAGTCCCAGTTTCCAGCTTACTGGCACACTTCACCTGAGCAGCGCTTGTTCCTCTCCCTCTGGATGGGTGAAGCGTAGGGGTGTCCGCAGGGCAGGCAGGGCAGGGCAGGCAGGGCTGCAGGCAGCCCCCGGCTCTGTGCTGGCGGGGGCAGGGCTGCCGGCGCGGCCCCCCGCCCTGGGCCGTGCCGGTGTCTCGCCAGCCGCCTGGGGGGCGCGGGGGCCCGCGGGTGCGCAGCGCCCGGCGCAGGCTCCGCTAACGCGGGGATGCGGTAGCTGCGGCTGCGGGGCTGGGAGAGCGCGCTGCTCCGCACCTCCCCGCGCCGGGGCTCGCAGCCGCTGCTGCTTTTGCAGAGAGAACAGCGAGGAAATCAAGGTAAGGTGCTTCCGAGTCTTGCTAAATCTGAACTGCAGTCACATATATAGCAGTAGGTATTCAAATAGCGTGCGGGGAGCAGAATATAAATATCCGGGGTAAGCCTTTAACAGAAAAGATTTAAGTCCGTATTTGTCCTTGTTTTTACCCTGTATGGGCTTGTCTGAATGCAAATGTGAGGCAGAGCCGGGAGATCTATTGTTGAAATGCTTTGCAATTCTCAGCTTCTCTGTTTGCTTTAAATATGCGATGACTACTTCAGGCACGTAGGCTTTGTGTGTCAGGGGCTYGGGGACAGGGAACTTGGGATCTGTGCCCCGGTGTGACCGGTGSGGTGATTTCCAACGCTTATTATGTTAAATATTGAAAATTCAAAGGAGGCAACTTCAAAAGGTCTTTTCAGTGCTCTGCTCCGATGTCTTTGGCGTTAGTGCTTGCTCTGAGCGGCGCTCCGGCAGGGCTGCGAGGGGTTACGGTCCTGCCTTCGCAGGGCACCTCCTTTGCTGAGGAGCCCCAGGTTTTTTGCATTTGACAGAAACAGCACACAGAAGGAGACTGTTCTGAGCCTCTCTATGCACCCCCGCGCCCTGTTTGCGGGGTAACCCTCCTCCCCTCTCTCTTTGAGCGAGATCGCAGCTTATCTCTGCCAGACAAGCAGCATAATGTCTGCTCACCAGGCACAGCCAGAGCAGAGCATTTCTCTTTATCCTGCTCATCTCTGCGGGCAGAGCACTGGTGTAACCCGGTGTGCGAGCTYGGCAGTGCTGATAAGGGCTGCGCGAGCATGTCGCCTGCATCGCTGGTGTATATGGGACGCGAGATGGATCCTGCCAGGTACTGCCTTATTTCCTCATCTTCTGCATACTCCAGGCTCTGCTGTTTTATTTAAGACCGCTTGTTGTTTTAGTAGCACAAGGGACATAATATCTGTCCACACGGCACGATTTATTGGGGGTTGGAAACACGCCAAGGAGTCTAAATTCAGATTCAACAAGAAGCGTGATTCCGCCAGCAGGCTCGTGCTCTGCACACACCAGGCTTAACAGATATTTCGTTCTCCCTCTGCTGCTGATTCCTCCCAAAGGGCAGCTCACGATAACCATGGCAGTGAAACTGCCTTTTTTCTTTGCTRATATTTGTTTTATCATCCTTCCTTCCTCTTCATGGCTCAGTGTATCCGTATGGGAGCAGGGTCCTGGGGGCTGCTCAGAAAGTCCCTCTGCTGCTGTTGCCTGTCATGTACCTGAAGTCAGATGCCCTGGTTGTCGCTAGCGGCTGCTGTGTAAACGGGAACAGGACTTCAGCAGCAACAGTAGGAAGAGACATTTTTTCCAGGAGCTAAAACCAGCTCATTCTCCCCAGACCTCTTTCCAATTTCATGGGGGTAGATGAATCCCTGCTTAGAACTAACATCTGCCTGCAAGTTGGATGCCAAACCAGAAAGAGCTGTTTCTTCATTCTGATTTGAATCTAGCCCAGCTCTTTCAAAAACCACCCAAAATGGTGGAAAAATACAGGTGATACTGGCAAGATGTAGCAGGGTTTTGAAAAGCTTGGGTCCAAATCCTGCGTGTCTTGTTTGCAACGTTTAGATGGAACCATGTACAAGTTTGGCCCTGAATCTGAGCCCTGACTGCTGCCTAAATCTAATCCTGCGCCAGCGCATCTTGGCTTCAGGCAGTCGCTGCTTAACCATATGCTGTTGGAGGGCTGGGGAGCAGGGCCGGGTGCGGGCTGTGAGGAGAAGCCCCCGTGAGAGGAGGGTGCGAGGGCACACGCTGGCTCACCAAGGCCGGCTCCCCGCTACTGCAGGCACCATCTCATGTAATGTCTTCATAAACGTGCTGAGCATCAGTTAGGGTTTTTTTTTCCTTTACTTCTGTTGTTAGGAAACTGTTCCAGAGGCTGTTTGTATTAAAGATTAGAAACCTTCTAATTTCCAGCCAAAGCATGTTCAGGTCTATCTCATACCCATGCTTTCCTCCCACCCCCACATTTTGCCAGCCCTGGTTTTTAGTTTAAGCAGTTCTTTTTCTGTCTCGCCACAGTTTCTTCACAGGCTGCAGTCGCATCCCCCCCTTGTTTGTTGTGTGATCTGGGCCCAATGCTCTTCGGTTCCCCTGGGCCAGCTGCGTGCCAGCACCAGCCTGACCCCGCCTGTGGGAGCCCCCGGCCCTTGGGGCAGGTGTGCGGCAGGCTCCCTCCCCGGGTCTGTAGGGGACTGGACATGTAGGTGAAAACCAGCAGGAACAGGGTTTTGTCGTTTTTTGCCCTAACGCATCCCCCCCCACTAGCCCCCGCAGTGCCCGGGCGAACAGGCGATGAGCTCCTGCTCCTCGGAGCAGCAGTAGCAGGGGACCGCGGTGTGGGATGCACAGTGGATGTGCAGGTAGCCATGGTGACRGTGCCCAGGGACCTGGCACTGGGCACGGCCAGCTGCCTGCCTGCTCGCCGGCCTGCCTGCTCGCCTGCCTGCCTGCAGCAGGGCTGCCCCTGGGCACGGGAGGGGGCATGCTGAGGGCAGCAGTGCCTGCCCTGCCTGGGGCCGGGCTGTCTCTGGAGCATCCTGAGCAAGGGATGCTGCAGGTGTATCACAGCACACAGAGAGAAACCTTCCTGCCGGATCCTCGCGGGGGGCACAGTGTGTGTGGACATGGGCGTCTGCTGCTCGTCTGAAGCATCCTCTCTTGGGCTCAACTTGCATGGGAAGGGACACGGTTGGAAGAGGTGGGGAAAACAGACACACAGAAAATCTGTGTGCTTGAACAGGCTCTTCCTAAAGAGAGCGCCTCTCTAGGGAATTTCATCCCCTCACTAGCAAGACAGAGCTCTCAAATGGGTGGACCTGAGAAAACAAGCAACTCTGTATGTTAAATTCATAGTGGGCTGAGAAGAATTTAATGGGCCTGGAAGTCTGTGTGATGACTTTCCGTGCATAGTGCTGTGATCAGACAAGATCTGTGTCCCTCTGCAGTAAAGAGCTGGGTCGTGTGATGCTGGGAGAAACCATTGCTAATGTGTGTCAGGCTGGGTACCCAGAGAGCATGTGCATGTCCAAACTGTGAATGCTGGTGACGTTCTTGGTGCCRCAGGGTGCTCAGCAAACCCAGTTACCCCCAGGAGGCCCGAAGGCGGCAGCCGGGGACCTGGAGGATTGTGTCTGACTCCCCCGATGCTGTGTGCAGAGTGAGCTTCAGAGGGATGGGGAGTTGCTTGCTCCGTGTGGCAGCGAGAGGGGTTTGCTCCTGAACGTATGGCCTGGACTGGGCTTTCCTCGCCTCCCCTCGGCACTGCCTGGAAGCAACGAGATTGATACTGCAAAGAAAAGACAAATTAGCGTTGATGGACTTCAGACCCAGAAACAGTTAAACATATTGATTTCTGCTGATGTTTTTGTCCTGAACCAACCCAGACTTTGCAGAGTTTGGCCTCRTCTTCCTCCACAGTGGTCCCGCAGAAGTGTTTGCATCTCTGCCAGGCTGAGCACAGCCCTTGCTGGCTTGTCCCAGAGCCCCGCTCCCACCCACTGCCAACGTTCCCTGGGATGTGCGTGATGGGGGGCTCAGGGACAGCCCTTTCTGTGGTCCCCAGCTTGGCTGATCAGAGTTTTTGCCCGTTTCTGCTGGTTGTTGAGCTGCCTCATTTAGGGAATGGATCCGGTCTCCCTGGTGCCTGGTGCAGCCACTGCGTGGTTTAGAAATCGCCTCACTGTGAACAGCAGTGCTACCCCGTTCCTGCTGCCCAAAGGCGTTTGGGTATCTCGGTACGCGTGGAGTGGGGATGCCTCCAGAGGTGCACGGAGAGGAGCCTCTCCCCTGCGATGGCTGCGGGGTTTATCCTGCCGGGGCCATGGGTTCCCCAGCTCCGGAGTGCACGAGGACAGGAGCCCCCCTGGCGCTGGGCTCAGTCAGTTGCTGCAGCCAGYGGGTTCCTCCACCTCTCTTGGTGACCCTGGAGTGGATCTGGCGTAGCCTGGGGCCGTCCAAGCCTGCCCTGGGGCCTCGGTACGGTGCGAGGCTGCGGTGCCGGCCATGATGTTGCCAGTGCCTTCGGTTCATGCCAGCTCYTCCCTTTGATGGCATGCAAAGAGCTGGCCGGGGAGTGCGAGAGAGCTGCTCGCGGGGCAGAGGGGAGCCGGGGGCACTCCGGGCTGGATGCGGCCCCGCGCAGCTGAGTCATCCGACCTTTCTGTCTCTCCGACATCCCCTGCGCYGCTCGGGGCAGCGGTGCAAGAGCTCATTAGAAACCTGAAAGCTGCAGCTGAGCCAGGGGCTTTGGCCGTGGGGGCTGTGGGGGGCACGGGCGCCTGGCCAGCACTCGGTGGGGGGCCTCAGCCACCGCCTGTTGCTGTGGCTTTCCGAGGGTCCCCTCCTTCGTGCTGTGATCCCCAGGGTGTAGCCGGGTGCTCCCTGGGCCGCCGGGAATGCTCGTGGTGCAGCGCCTGGCTGTGGGGTCTGAGCTGGGCGTGCGTACCCCTCTGTCACCGCTGTCTGAGAAGTGACGTGTCGCAGGTCAAGCGGTGGCTTCCTCCAAGATCTGGTTTTTAGCCATTTTCATAGAACTGACCTGGAGGGATCAGATTGCTTTGGATGTAGGGATGAGTCTGTGAGCCATTAGCAGTGGCAAACGGCCTCGAGAACGTGGAAGAGGAGCTGGAGCGTGGTCTGCAGTGTGGGCTGGGCGTAACCTTGGTCTCCAGAAGGAAGAGACTCTTGGGCCTTATCCAGCACTGAATCTGCCCCTGACACTTAAATGTTGTGGGTAGAAAATGAGCTCCCCGGAGCCCTGACCCCAGCGTTCACCCTCACCATTGCCATGTTTCTGATGTCCCTGGGTGGGCTCTGCAGACCCTGGCAGGGGCAGGAGCAACAGGGCTTTCCATGGGCTGGGCTCTGTGGTGTCTAACCCAGCCTCYCCTCAGCATCCCCCGAGCAGGGACCACAGCCTCGTGCACGGCTGGCACCCACGGCTCCTGGGGCTCCTGTGGAAACCCTGGTGCTTGCAGGAACCAGAGCCGTTAGCTGCAGGGTCGCTGCAGCTGATGGCTCCTTCCAGGGGATGAAGTGGATGTGTACTTGCACTGGGGGCTCACTGGGCATTGCTTCTCCTGTGCTGCTGGTGCACGGACCAGCAAGCCTTGTCATCAGCCGGATAAAACCTCAGTGYCCAGGATGGAGGCACAGTCTGCCCTTCTCCCCAGGCATGTTCAGCGCACTTTTTCTCCCTATTTTCTGTTCCTCAGGTTAGGGGCACCTGGAGCAGGACTGCCTTTCTTAAGGAGGCTGCTAATRTGCTGAACTTTCTCTCTTTTTCTGGCCAGCTGAGTGTTTTGCTGGGAATTAGCTCTTAATTTCTGTGTGGATGTGTTTGCAATTCTTGCTCTATTCTGCAGGCTGATCCTCCCAGTTAAACCTCAGATGTGTGGAGCCCTCCCTAATGAGTTTAACAAGCGGCTTGTAGATAAGCAGGCTGTGCGGCCCAGCTCCCCAGGCTGCCGTCCTTCCCTAAAGAACAAAGCGGCAGACTGGGCTGTTGGATGGAGGCCGTCACGGAGTCCCCTGCAATGAGCAGCCCTGTGGCTGGTGGAGGTATGTTACCGTCTCTGGAAGCTCTCCTCGGCTTTACTGTTCTTTGGCTGAAGCTCACYTCTTGGGTGACAAACAGCGTTCCCCCTCCCCAGTGCAGTGGCTGGGGCTGAGGAAGCCCCATGGCAGCCGGTTAGTGCTGCAGACCTGTTGGCTGTTGAGCAGTAAATAGCCACCTTTGAGAGCAAGCTGCGTTTTGTAGGAAGCTGCTGTTTAAGGCATTGAGTTTCTCACTTCATTTCACTTCAGCAGCACCATAAAGGGGAGAAAATACTGTTAAAAATATTCCATGCACTGAGTCAGAATTAATTCGGACACTGTTTTCCTTTGCTTTGTACATCGAGGCTGATGATATGCACAGTGTGTTCTTCCTGCCAGGACAAAATCTAATATTTCTGGGTGCCCGCAACCTTCCTTAGAATCATAATAGAAAGATGAATACCCTCAGCATGCCGCATGCAATATTAAAGCACTAATGATGCAATCAGTCTCTCTTAGCCCCAGTAACAAAGGAAAGAATTATGCCCTTCCTGGGCATAATTCYGCTCTGTGGCGTGGGCTTTGACTGCCGAGGAGATCGCCGGTTACCCGCGCCAGCCCCGTCCTCTGCCCGTGCCTGCTGCTCGTCCCTCGGCAGGGGTAGTGCAGCCCATGCCAAGGGCTCGTGCGGGCAGAGGGTCAGCCCCGTGCTGCCACCCGCACTGGAGCCCCTCACKAGCGGTTCGCCTTTCTACGCCTGCCCAAATGGCCGGGCTGCCGCAGGAGCCCGGAGCAGCCCCCGGGGCTGGAGCAGCAGGTACCGCCTGCACTGGCTCCACTGCAAAGGGTCCCGTGCTGCAGGGAGCTGGGGACTGAATCGTGCAGCTGTGCCCGTGTGCCTGGGGGCTGGAAGCCTGGCTAACCCATCCTGCAGCTGGCGTGTCTGCAGGAGACCGGGCTGGCAGCTTCAGCCGCCTGGGAGGAAGGTGCCTTCGGACCCTCCTTTCTTCTGCGCTGTCGGTTCATGCATTTGCCGGCGCTGTGTTGCATGGACCTTTGAACGCCCCTGTTTCGGTGGTCTTGCTGGCAGCCACAGATGCGATGTCAGGGGCAGTTCGAGCCCTGTCGTTGGTGATGGGAGAGCTGAGCCGGGGCTGTGCAGAATTAGCCTGTGTTTCCTTTCATAAACAGAATCCAGCCCAGCAGTTTGTGCTCATTAAGCTCTAATGCCGTGCAGTCGTCAGCACACTGCTATCGGCACAGCCTCACACTCCCTCCCCTTTCTTGCTCTTTTGTTGCGCCTGGTTGGGGGGTGCGATGGAGCTGGCCGAGACGCGGGCACCTCTCCCCCATGCTGCTCCCCCYGCGAGCTGCTCCGGGGGCTCCAGGACCAGGGTTGCGCTCCAGGGGCTGCAAGTGCCTGGTGCTCCAGGGGAGTTTGGTTTTATTAATTAGCTGTTAACAATGTGGCTCGTTGCCCCAGCTGTGTGGCACCCCCTCCCCGGTGTTACCGGCGGGGCTGGGGCTGCTCACTGGAGTCGGGAGCGCAGCCGGCGTGGGTCAGGGCGATGGGCTCCTGGTTCTGGCAGAGGCCCCTGGGAAATGTTAATTTTATCTGGTGCAGATGGTACCAAGGAGGCATCCTCCCCCAGGCCTTTGTTTCTTAATTTTGGCTGATCAGTTATGATTTGGCTGTGCCTGCTCTGAAAGGAGGAGGGTTTTTTTTCCTTTAGTTTTTGAGCCCAACTGTGTGAAATACCTCGGGGGGGAAGAGGGGAAGCGAGAAAATGTCATTGCAGACAAACTATTTCTGGATGCGCTCCCGTGCGGGCGAGGTGGCGCTGGGCAGGCACTGATGTGATACCCTGGAGCGGAGGGAGGCTGGTGGCCTCTGGGGAGTTGGGTCCTTGGTATATTTTTAAGCTTTGCCTAGTTCAAATGCTCTTTGTCACCTCTCTCTGTGGTGGCCGATGTGGCTCTGGGGGGCTGCCGGACATGTGGGGATGGGGAGCAGGGAGAGCTCTGCTTCTGCCCGTGCCGGCCACGGGCATCCCCGGGGGCTGGTCCCGCTGGTGTGGGGTGAGGTGGGCTTTGTGCGGGGGCTGCCTCGCACCTTTCCTGGGCAGTGGGAAATAGAGACAATTCCCCTATGGCTGTATCAAGGTCCTGCCCTCCCGGGCTCCAACATCCCGGGGGAGGTGTGTGAATCACTCTTCGTGCTTTAGCAGAACTGTCATGCCAACAAGGCGTAAGGAAGACCTGCCAGAGTAATTTTGACCTACTGACTGTAATGACCTCCCGTTAAAGGGGAGTGTGGCCCTGCCTTGCTGCGTGTCTCCGTCGCCCTCTCTGCTTCCATGTTGCCCCTGACAACAGCGAGTTCACGTAAGGACTGAAGTGGCAGAACAAGATGCAGTAGTTGGTGCTTACAGCACTGCAAGAGTAAATGTTTAAATGAAGAGCTGGCTGTTTTCCTGGGACTCTCCAAGTTGTTTCTGGTGTGATGCCAGCTATAGATTGATGCTTCCCATGGCTGCTGTCACTACCTGCCACCGCACCTCTGTGTGCCCGGCTGCGCTGGAGCTGCAGCAGCTGGGTGTTGTTCTGATGCACTGCAGAGCTCGGCCATGCGGGGAAGCTCCCTGCTTTTATTTTCAGGCATGTAAATCGTGAGCAGCTCAGTAGAGCTGGGCAGAAATCAACTGGTATGAGTGTAAGAAAGACGTGACCTGGGGGAAGATGAAGTGAGAGGATAACGTCACGCTGCTATTGATGCAGAGCATTAACACGGAGTGTGCCGGCCAGAAACAAATGTGCTCCAAGCAAATGTCTGCTCCAAATATTTCATGGTACCTGAATTATGGCTTTCAAGCCTGCAGCATGTTTGGGATTTTCTTTTTTTTTTTTTTTTAAATAATGTCCTTAAGAGCTCTAAAATGCAAAGGATTTCCATCATTTCATCCCTTTAAGGAGAAATGGCTGTGGGCAGAAAAGTAGGAGTTGAAATAGCTGGATTTCAATCCAAGCTTTTTCCCTGGAGTTGAGTGATTTGTCTCTACAACTCCCTATTCCCCCCTCTTCTTTCACACATCAGACAGAATCCAAATGTCTCTCAGTTTAAAGCTTTTGGGTGCTTGGATGAGAGTCTGACTCCTGCAAGTGCCAAGCGCTGGGCTAAGAGCTGCCTCAAGCCCCCCGGGAGCCATGTGAGCCAGGCACTGCCCGGCGGCACCGAGTCAAGGGGATGTTTTCTGTGTGCACCAGGCGTTCTTTTAAATCACCAAAGTAGGAGGTGAGTGTTCAAGTAGCCGAATCAGTAGGACCTTGGCAGTTGGAGGCTTTCTGCTGRCCTTTGAATTGCCAGGACTTCGGGAAGTGAGCTTTGGGTTCCTGTATCTTGCGAGCACGATGGACGATGCGCGGCTGAGCAGCTCGTCCCCTCCTGGCTGCGGTGCGAGGCTCCACTCCGGCGTCGCGCTGGTGGCACCTGCGCTGAGTCCCACTGCGGCCCTGGGGTAGCGCAGCCCCCCCTGACTGCGGAGGGGTGCTCGGGGCTCCCACCCTTCCTCTTCACTTTGACCGGCAGAGGGTGAGYCCCTGTTGCAGCCCAGGCCTGAGTGGGCCCAGACAGGCGCTGGTGACTGGTTTGTGGAGGYGGAAGGTGGGAGGCTGGGGTGGCCAGCCCCCTGGGCACCATGTGCAGCTGCTGGCACCGGGCTCACCTCCCCACGGGCTCTGCTGTGCCCGAAGGCTGCTGCGGGGGACGGCAGCCTGTTTTCTTGGGACTTTGTGATTGATGGAAGCTCATACCCAGCTGGAGGTCAGCATTTCCATTTACGTGGGATTTCTGAAGCCTGGCTGTTAAAGGACTGCGGGGTTTTCGGTGGTGGTCAGGCTGCAGACGCACACTTCAGCATTACGGAGCTGCTAGGGGAACTGGAGGAGAGAAAACCCGTGTGCCGCAGCTGTGCAGGGGCTGGGTGAGAGATGCCTTGCCAGGCTCCAGGGCAGCTGGGGATCTGTTTGCTGTGAGAGATGAGGTGATAGGATTTTTGCTTATTGAGGTTTAATGCCTTTAGTGGGATGTCCCCTGAAGTGCACTGGARGGTCAGTCGGAGGATCCCCTGGCAGGGAGCCAGCCTGGTGCAGTGAGCACAGCCCTGCCATTTCGGGGACAGCTCGGGGAAAAGCCACCCTGGGAGGCAGACCTCCGCGTTGCCACCAGTGACCCTCTGCACCGGGTCCCGGTGGCTGGCCGGGCTGGCAGGCAGGGCGGGGGCAGCCCCACGGCACGATGCTTGTGGGCGATGCTGTGCCCGTGGCTTGGCCCCGATGCTCACGCTGCCCGTGCAGCGCTGCCCGTGGCTCCTGCCATTAGGAGAAATACGACATTTGCAGCATAAGGTTGTGAAAAGCCTGAGGCCACCGAAAAAAAAAAAAAAGGAAATGACTTTTTCTGGTGTTTGTATGTATGTGCGCGTGCATGCGCTTCTGCGCTCAGGGCAGCTGACCGTGAGGCGCCGGGGTCCCCCCGCCCCGGCACAGCGCCGTGCCCGCCGTCAGGAAGCACCCGCCGTGGCCGTCCTCCACGCAGCTGGCACGTGGGTGCTGCTGGCCCCATCACTGCATCCCCCCATGGCTGGAGCGCCCCGGCAGCACCGAGCCGCCGCCATGTTCCAGAGAAAGCGCAGTGTCTCCTTCGGCGGCTATGGATGGTGGGTGCCCTTCCTTTCTATCCCCCCTTCGCTGCTGGGAGCGCGGTGCTGCGCGAGGAGCTTTTCTTCCCTCTGCGGCCTCAAAGCAGGAAGCGCCACGGCGCTGCGGCACAGTGCCCTCGCGGCAGAGCCCTTCCCTCTGCCCCACGCCAACAGGAGCGCGTGGGAGTCGGGAAGGACCTTCTTCCCCCCATGCCTGCRGGGAAGCCCAGCACAGCTTCAGCAGGCGGGTGCCGCTGTGCCCCAGCAAAGCCCCTCGTGAGCCCTGCGGGTGCCAAGCAGTGAGGGGACCTCCCCGGGGGCTCGTGGTGGGCTCCCATGGGCACGTCACCTGCAAGAGCGTCCTGTGGCTCTCCCCCCACTCCTTTCTCTCGCTGCTGAGGAGCAGCTGCCCGCTTCTCCTCTGCCCAGGCAGTGATGCTTACAGCCTCCTTCAGCACCTTGCGGTGCGCACAGCAAGGTCCCACCTGGTCCATGGCAGGTTCCCGGTGCCATCGGTGCCTCCCTGAGTCGTCCCTGCTCCGTCTGTCCTCAGCAGAGCACCACGGCTGCCGCCTGCACCCTGGGTTCAGCGGGACTGCTTGCTTCTCATGTCCCTTCCCTCTGAGATGTGTTGATCTATAGGGAAATAGTTTAAGAAAATGGCATTGTTCTCTCTCTGCCCTTCCTCCAGTTTCCCTTTCTCTAAAGTATTTTATGCCCATTCCAAGTCCGTGCTGTGTGATTGTGATCAGGCCGTGGGAACCAATAGCCGAATTGGCAATTTTGTAATGATTTTGGCTGTTTGGCACTGGGGCAGACGGCTGCTCTGCCTTCCCCTCCCGGTGCCAAACGGGAGGCTGGGGCTGGGCAGCCGGGAGCCCCGGGGACTTTGGGAGGAGAACTTGCGCTGGCGGGCTTGGAGCTGCTTGAAACCTGCTGGGGGAAATGCTGAGGAACTGAGAGGGTTGTGGGAGGGCAGGGAACTTGTTGAGGGTTTTGGCAAAGTCTTCTGGGAATAGAAGCGCACGCCTTACTGAAGCCAAGTGTTTTGTCTCAGGTGGATTTTTTTTTTCTTTACATAAAAATGGGAAGGAAGCACTCCGATAAACTTCTGTACAAATAAGTTTTGTAAAATGTGGGCTCATTTTGTGGCAGAGAGAAATCCCAGCCCTTGGGCAGCTTTGCCCCGCAGCTGCGGTTGGGAGCGGTGGCTCTGGGGCCCCGACCACGCCGGGCGCATCCTGGGAGCTGCTGCTGTTGGCAGCCTCCCACTGCGATGGAGCGGAGCCGTTACCCCCCTTTGCAGGGATGTTCGGGGGCCGTCTGGGCTTTGCTCAGTTGTTCTCCTTCTGCACTGTGGCAATTGCAGGGAAAAGACAACCACAAGCCAGAGTGTCACGCAGGAAAATGTGGTCTGCTGGCTGTTGGGGGACTGTGCTGCCGTCACAGTCTGGGCTGGGGGGGGAAGTAGGGTGGGGGCTTTCCTTTAAATATCGGCATYGCTGTCTGCACAGTGAGAAAGACAGACTGGGGGGTATGGGGGGAGCCCTGTTCTCTGTGYTCCATGGGGGGAGCTCCCAAGTGGGGTCGGTGCACAACTCCCCAGGGGCCCCTGGGGCAGACACCCCTCGCAGTTGTGCATTGCCTGCCACATGGCAGATGGGAAAACGCTTCCCCGGGTGTTTACGGGAAAGGAAGGGACCTGCTGTGGCCCCGTACCTGCATCTGCATCTTCTCACGGCTGCCCGGACCCGCGGCCGACACGCCCTTCCTGTGGGGACCGCGTGTGAGGTGGCCGGGCACACCCAGCCACCGCTGTCTGTAGCTGCAATCACTATTTCCAGCCCTCCGCTGGAGTGTAAATTGGGTTTTCTTCTGTCTACCGGCTGCATCTGCTGCCAGTGAGGTCCCGGGAGGAGTGTGCTTGTCCTCCCACCAGGAGCGGTGCCGCCGCTCTTGGATGTAGGGATGCACATCGCGGGCGATGCAAAGCCGTGGTGTGTGCAGCCCTGGGAGCTGCCAGCCCAGGCCCCTGCCTGCGCCCCCTTCTCGGCTCGCTGGGGCCCCAGTGACCGATGCGGGTGCCAGCCTCCTCCCCTCTCCTCCCGGGCCCGCGGCACCCAGCTGGTGTCGGCTGCTCCTTTCCCCYGGGCGCTGCTCTTGGCGGCAGTGGGGGGAGACACCCCCTTTGCTGGTGCTGCCGGGGCTCAGGGAGCCCCAGGGCCGTGCTGGGGCGCGTGGGGAGGAGGCTGGACTGGGGCGTGGGGTGTTTCACTTCACCCCACCTTGGGAAGGGTGCAGGCAAGGCCTGACGAAGCAGCTCTCGTAACTTAGTCATATTGCAACTGCGGTTTCCCTAGCAGAGGGTTTTTGTTCTTTTGTGTTTCTTTTTTTTTTTTTTTGGTTGTTGTTGTTGCTTTTTTCTTTTCTCTCCAAGAGGCCAAATAACAGCAACTGATTTTCCTTCCTCTGGTTCCAGATGAAGCTGCTCGRTGCAGCTCCTCACTCTGGCACAGGTCCTGCAGGAGCTGCCCCAGCCACCCACTGTCCCTGTGGCTCGTTTGCATCTGTCACCGAGTTTGGCAACAGCTATTTACACCAGCACGCTTTAATGTTCAACTTGATTTAATGATCAACAAGGTCTGTGGACAGGCTTGTTAAGTATTAAGTGACAATAGCGGGTGCCCTGGGTCTATTTTTAGGAGCAGTAGCATGCCGGCTCTCTGGGAGCGGAGCGCGGGAGTTGATGTTTGGGGAAATGCCTGGGACGAAGCTCCCGCGGCCTTGGGGTTTTGTGAGTGCAATGTTGGCCTGAGCAAGAGAGGGACCCAGGGAAGGGTGATGGTGTGTGCCTGCAGGGTGGGCAGGAGGCACCGGGGTTGAGCTGGGGTGTGCAGGGTGGCTTCGCCCTCGCCCGTGGGGAGCAGGGACACCCCACGCGGGGTTCCTGCCGTGTCTGCCCCGGTGCCGGCTCAGCCTGTGGCAGGGTGTGCCGGGGATCCGGCCCCCCTGCGTCACCCGCAGGTGCAGCCTCCTTGTGATAGAGAAGTTCAGCCTGGCAGCGGAGGGAGGTAAAGCTGTGAGTAGAGGGGAAACTGCATTTCTGCGGCCTTGCTGTGCCCTCTGTGATCGCAGTGCAAAATAAGTGGGGTTTTGGGGKTTTTTTTTTTGGTGTTTGTGTTTTGGTTTTTTTTTTTTTGAGATGTGGAATTAATTCCATGTGGCAGATAACAAAGCATTTGCAATGACTGCCAAAAGACATAATTTTGCATTTTGAGACATTACTATGATTTGCATTAATTAATATTAATATAACTTTAACCACAATGATTCTGTGGAGTTAGGCACTTATTAACGGTGCCAAATAAATAAGTGAAGCTGGGGCTCCTGGCCCCGTGCGAGCCAGCCGGGGCTGGGAGCGATGGGGCTGCTCTGTGTTCCCTCCGTCTGGGGCTCTCAGTGCGGGCACTCGCAGCAGCTGCGGTGGGTAAGGGGGTAAGTAAAGGGTAAGTCGGCGGCTGCTGCCCGACTGGGGATGGTGCAGCCCTGCAGGGATGAGCCTGAGCTCACACAGCGAGKCAGCGACCAGCCAGGTATGAAAACCCTGCGCCTTATTCCTTCCCCATCGGACTGGGCTTCTTGTAATGCTGCAGGGTCAAGTTTGCGGAGTTTGGTGTGATCTTCCTGGCGCGTCGGGTCTGTTGCGGCTCTGTTGTATTAAATATGAGTTTTGTGGGAGGTGTGGGACCAGTGCTTTGGAGACACCTTGGACATGGGTAAATGTCCTCCCCTGCTGCCCAGTTCACCTCTGGCATTTCGGGTGGGGAGGCAACAGTTCTCYACTGGTCACCACCAGGAAATAAGTGGAGGGATTTTGTTTTACTTGCTGACAGGCTTAAGTTTGGGTTAAATTTTGGTTGGTTTTGTTTTCTGGTCAAGTCTTTCTGTGGTGATCGTCGTGTCAGCCAGACTGATGGCACGTCCGAAGGAGATGCTGGGGTSGGGTTTGCCAGCAGCCCCCGGTACCAGAGTCGGGAGGATGGACAGCCCTCCCATCTGCGCCCGGAGCCCCCTGCGCCCGCAGTAACGTGCTCCTCTGCTTTCTCCCCAGGATCGACAAGACGATGCTCGCCAGCCTGAAGATCAAGTGAGTACCGGCACTCTTCTCTCGCGTAAAGTGATTTCCCCGTGAGATACGTGGTGCTGAGAGATGGCTTTGTGTGTAGAGCATGCTTTCTTGTTAGCTGGGCTGTCTTCCCGGTTCCAGCTCTGTGCAGTGGTAGACCAGCCGTATCTGCCCATTCCTGGAGGTGTGTTTGCGCATGTCACGCAGCTTGTTCTCCTGTCAAGTCCAAGGTGATTCAGGCACTGGGTGATTATAATAAATGCAACAACACAATCGCTGTATGATCAGTGGGTTAAGGCGTGCATGGTGCACTTCACGGGGCACCAGCTCTGCCTTGGGAGGGATGGGGGTGGGAATCGGCAGGACAGGCTGCCACCGAGCTTCTGGCTGTAAATTCAGTGAAGTCTGGGGTTTTTTTTATTTTGTTTTTGAATCCTGCAGTCTGGAAAGGGGGTGGGTGTCGGTGGGATAAAGGGTACCTGTGCTTGTTACCCAGCTCCTGCTCCCATGTTGCTGGGCGGGCTCTGGAGGGGCAAAGATGCTCTTGGGGCCAGGAGGGTCCGTGAGCTGGTGGTGTTGCTTGGTGGGTCCGTCTCGAGTTTGCCACGGACTTGCTGAAAGCTGGTGGCGTGGGCTGTGTGGCTCCTGGTGAAGCGGCTGCTGGGCCAGATCCTGCTCTGTAATGGAGCGAGGCGTGCGGGATCACCACCCTTGCTGGAAAATGTCATCAGCTGGATGGGGAAGAGCAAGCGAGAAAGGGCTGGGAATGGTGGTACCGATGCTCGCTATTCTCCCGGCGCTCGCGGCTCTCTGGGACCTGCCTCCTGTTCCCACTGGGCCTTGTCCTCCCAGCTGTGCAATGGGGGGGACCGATCCCTTCCCTCCCGGCGCGGCGGATCCTCCCCTCTCCCCGGTTTCCAGATAAGCTCCCTGAGTCAGGGTTTTCCATTGCAAGCACACGCACAGCTCCCATGCTATCAGCGTAACCATGTGCTAATATAGAAATATTCTGGCCAAGTCTCCCTTGAGCTCAGGGTAATGTGTATGGGTAACGGCTTATGCGGTTTCCCTCTATAATCATTACTTGTGCAAATTATTCATTAATGGAAAAGTATACAGAAAGCCTCGGGGGAACCTGCTGCCTGAATGAGCCTGCAAATGCCCATTGTAAATAGCGCAACAGAAATGCTGCTGCTAAGCTCATTGCTCAGGTTTTTGCTGAACTAATGAGAAGTTTAAATCAATGTTTACTGCTTTTGGGAGTGGAAATCTCAGTAGACTTTCCTTTTCCTGTGGAGCTGAGAAGGATTTAACTGCTCCTTGTACGCTGCCGTATGCTGTGCTCTGATTTTGTTTCGGGGCCTGTGCAGCAATTCTGCTGCAGAAATACCATTTAACCTCTTCTGCCCACCATGCCAGGCAATTAATGCCGTGCTCGGAGTGCTGTGCTGGTGCCGCGGGGCATGCTGCTGTGCTCCTGCTTGGGCGGGATGAGGGGCCACGTTTTTCTCTCTCTCCCTCCTGCCCTGGCCGGAGGAGGGGGTTTGCTCAGGGCGTTCGATGAGCATCCACTGGAGTTGTTTTATCCCTGCTATTTGCAGCTAATGCTTTCCACAGCCTCATAATGCTTCTGGTTTGTGGACAGATTGCTTCATTAAATGGCTCTGTAATTGGGGCCCAGGCAGAGCCACATCAGATATTTGTAAAAGCTTTTAAAATTTAAAAAAAAAAAAAAAAAAGTTTTGGTTTTCTAACGCCCTCTTATTATTGCTGCAGCCTTCTGCCTAAGATAGCAGGCATAGGCAATTTTCCTCACTGTATAACTTGTTAACAAAAGACAGGCTGCTTTCTGCATGCCAAGGAGCACTTCACGAAGCCTTGTGCGTGCTGCAAACATCAATATTGACTTGCAGAAACCTGGCAGGAGAGGAATAGCGTGCGGTGGCGGATGTGGCCTCGAGCTTTTGGCTGCAGAGGGGGTCCAGCGCGGCTGGGGGGCTGCAGCAGCCCCCACCTGAGCCAGCCCCTCGCGCCCGAGCTGAGGGCTGTTCACTGGGGCAGCATCAAGCCCCTCTGTCCTGGGGGAGCATGGCGGAGGGGAGCAGTGGGCTCTCGGGGGTGAGAGCGAAGGCTGGATCCTGTGCAAAGCCGGTGAAACCGAGTGATGCAGCGGCAGGGCGTGAGCACGAAGGTGGGCTGTGGGACGCTCCCTGCCTGCTGCTCTTGTCGTTCGTCACACATGCAGGTGGCACCAGAACATCAAAGCAGTTTTCCCTCTGTCTGTCTCTCCTTTTTCTTTTTTAATTTGGGTTTCATTAGTTCCTATGGTAACCATGAATATGTCTGAGGGACTCGGAATGAGTAGACATTGCGGAGTGGGAGTGTCGGAGGAGAGGCGATGGATGGGGAGCCCTGGCATCACGTTCAGGGGCTCGGCTGGCCCCCTTTGGTACCAGAGCCGCGCTTGGGCAGGGAAGGCGCTGCAGAGACCAAGCAACCCCGGGCAGCTGCTGCTGAACAGCCACGTTTGCTGCTCCGCCTCCGAAATGCCCAGGAAGCTCTGGTGAGTTTGGGTCTGGCTCTGCTCCGGGAGCTGTGCCCGTGCGCTGCCAGGGCAGAAGAGCCTGAAAGCGTCGGCTCTCCAGCAGGGAGCTTGTGTGCCTGGTCCCACCGCTCCAGGTTTAAATGTGCAGCTGGCAACGGGCCATCCCTGGGTCTCAAAAACCGCTGTCCTGGGGCGGGAGAGAGCTGAGTTTCCAGCTGCTGCGGGGAGCCGTAGGCTGCTCTGGAGAGCTCGGGCATGCTTCCACCTCGCAAAGCACCCAAAGGCAGTGTATGGGGTATGGAGAGTCTGGGAGAGGGCTTGGAAATACTCTGCTCGCTGGTTTTGGGGGGTGCATGTCCCCAGGGGTGGCAGCAGGAGCTGGTGCTGCGGGGCTCGGGTGCTGGGAGAGGGGCTGGGGCTGCTGACAGCAGCTGGGACTGGGGCCAGCCCCAGGGTGCAGTGAGATAGAGACTGAGGCACTTGGGCAGTAAACGGGATTTGGCATGTGCGGACCCAGGGTTTTGGCATGGACCAATTCCATCGCGATCCCTGTTTTTCTGTTAAGTTTTTTTTTTTATTCCTTACCCGCTTCATGGGAAAGCGCTGGGTGCAGCTGAACCCCCCAGGCTGGCAAAAGGGGCATCACGTCCAGAAGCAGCCCTCCAAATCTTGGCTTGGTGCTGGTGTTTTCTTGTGTCACGTCAAGTCTCTGCAGAAAGCTAGCAGTGTCTCTGGGATCGCAGGGTGCTCCTATGGTGCCCTTAGTGCTCCTTGGGGCATGGCTTCATGCAGAGCTTGTAAAATGTGTTGGAGTTTGAGGTCAGGTCATGCTGCTGGGGAAGGGAAGAGCTGGGCCAGATGGCAGCTAAACCCACTTCCCAAGCGGGGAGGTCACCCTGGAGGAAAACATCAGCCTATCAAAGGATCTTTGCATATCAAAAATCAGCCCCAGCCAGATGAGCTTGTCTAGTGAGTTTGTCTGCTTCTCACAACCGCCCTGCGCTAACCCCAGGCAGCACAGCAAGTGCAGGGGTCCCAAGGGGCCAGGCAGGGACCCCCGAGCCCCCTCTGCCTTGGGAAATCCTTCTACTGGGGATGCCGGAGGTGGGAAGGTGTGATGGGGAYGAGCCTGTGGGGACCTTCCTCCTCYGTCCAGCCAGACTTCTTGGGAATGAGCTGGTCGGGTGATGTCCCGCGCAGGAGGTTAGCCAGCCCTTTGCCTGCTGATGGCTCCTCAGCCCTCTGCACTCTGGTTATTTTCTCTTTGGTATCGTCAGTGGGATGTACTGAGAAACCATGGAGTATTTAAAAAAAAAAAAACAAAACAAAAAAACCAAACCAAAAACCCAATAAAAAAAGTCCCTCCTTCAGGCAAGAAGTCACCTCTTGCTTTAGCCTTATAAAGCAAAAATAGCAATGAAATAATCATGTCTCTGTGGAACAGAGGAGCCTTGTACACCAATTACTGAGAGTCAGTGTGTGTACAGCTAAAATTCACGTGAAAGAGCATGTGATGCTCATCTGATGATGGGAACAGTGGTGGAAGATAAAGGTGGGAAGAGAAGAGATGAAAGATTTACTTGACCTTCGTAAAATGAGCTGTGTCCAGGCTTGAGGCTCTTCAATATTTGATGGGCCAGAGCTGAGTTAATGGGAAGATGTGGGAATGATTTAGCTTCTTGACGGTAGCTGCACTGACTATTGCAGTAATCTCGGAGGTTTGCACTTAGGTCCTGTGAGGACAAGGTCTGGAGAGCAGATCGTGTCCAAGTAAATTCRTTAGACTTTATTACCACCTTTTAAATTGGATAATTGCATGCAAATGTATGTTTTGCAATTATACTTTAGCTGTAGTAGCATATATGTTACACTGCAAGAAAATGCTATCAAAACTACTGCAAAGCAGCCGTCTGCAGTGAACGGGGGAGGCGGGCAGGCTTCCTATTTCGTTTGATTCGTAATCTCCAGGGCTGCCGAGCCTGCCGGGTGAAACCTCCCGCAGTGACTCCCTGCCAGCCGGCGTGCCGGGGTAGGCAGTTATCTCAGCTCTGGGGCAGAAATGAAAGAAAAGAACTGAGCGTATGGGGCCGGTGTGCGAAGGACACCCTGGGACTCTGAGCAAACTTTAAAATCAGTTAAAGTCAGTGCTGGGGCTGGAGGGGCAAAACGAGGTATGGGCCACTCCAGGCTCCCAGCCGAGTGCTGGGCAGAGTCTCTAAATGGGTCTGTGTGCGGATGAGCCTTAGTTGGGCACCCAGCTGAGGCGAAGGTTGTTTAATATGCATCACCCCACTGGCTCGGATGCTATTCTTACCCTGGAGGGATGCCTCTCCCCTTCTGATGTTGCTGTTGTCAGTTATATTAATTTTTATTGATGTGCATGTGGCTCATCTAATCACAGCAAATTCTTCTGTGCTTTTCCTAAGCCATCTTTCTCGGTCTCGACTCTAATCTCACCCTGATTTTCTGTAAAGCTTTGCTGGAAACTTAAACCGTCTGTGATGGGTCACGAACCAGCAGTCCCCTCGCAGGTGTCGGGTGGGTTCCCGCAGGGTYTCTCCTGTGTTCGTGCAGCGGCGAGGAGGCAGAGTGCACCCTGAAATGGTACACTCCTTTCAAAATGATGGTGTAAACCCYGTTTCCTTCATTTAACATTTCCCCAGCCAAGCCACTGCTCTGCCTCCTCTCCTGGGAGATTCCTGCTGCACCGTGGGCGTGCAGGGCAGTGGCAGCTTGGAGGCACGTGGCTGGACGCAGCATCCCAGGTCCTTGTGTCGGTGGCAGGTCTTGTGCCCGTGTCCCTGCTGGGACAAAGCCCCTCGCGAGTGCCAGGGAGGCTGCCGGCGAGTGGCCGGGGATGGTGACAGGTCCCTGTTGCTGCTGCGGGCGCAGGCTGCTGCCGTCCCTGCTTGCCGTCTGCTGTCTCAGAGCCGCCTCCTGCGCGTTTGGGCCAGCCCTCGCCAACGCCGGGGGAATCGAGGGCTGCACAGATAAATGTCAGCACCATCCTCATGCAGACCCGAGGTGACAGCTCTGCCTGGCAGGAGACTGGCTGGTGGGGGGAAGGCACCTGTCCCCCCGGTGCAAACGGTCTGGGGGCTGCCCTGGGCTTTGGCTGCGCTGGATCCAGATTTGAGTCCTTCACTGATTCAGTGATGTTTTGGTGTTTTGGGTTTTTTCTTGTAAAAAAACCCAAACAAAACCACCAAAAAACACCAAACTCCACTCTGACCGGGTTGGGGTATGTATCCAGACCCAGGCAGTACGATTTGATCCTTCTCTTCTGGGAGCAGGAGATGGGCATGTGTGAAAGCATTTCCAAGTCCTCCTTTATTTGCAGTGCAGATGCAAACAAGCTGGGAGAGGCAGTGGGTCGCTGCAGTGCGGGACCAGCCCGGGGCCTTTCAGAGGCTTCTTCCCAACCTGGCTGCAGCCTGTGGGTGCTTGGCCAGGGCTGTCGAGGCTGGGGCTCCTGCCCGTCCCCCCGGTCCCCGCTGGTGCTTCCCCAGCTGAAGCCTCTTCCCAGGCATGCCAGCAGTCGGCACACAAGCACTTGGCTTTTCACTGCTGCTTGTTCCCGCTGTGAGCGGATAAAAGCGAGGGGAGCCCAGGCATTGGGCGTTGGGGTCCTGCTGCTGCGTGGCCATACGGGGGCCGCTCTCCTCCCCTTCGAGGGGGTTTCTGTCTGTCAGTGACCAGACTGCTGCAAGTCCTGTCCCCAGTTCATGCCGTGAGTCGCTCTGCGGTGGTCGCCCCTCTGGGCTCTGGTGTGAGTGATGAGCGGGGGGCTGCAGGGGATGGGGCAGTGCTCGGTGCCCTCGAGGGCAGCAGGGACCGGGTGCTGGCTTTGCTGCTGCTCCTGCCTGGGGGGTCCTGCCCAGCGCTGCGCCCTGGGGACCCTCGCAGCGGTGAGCCGTGCTGCCGGTCCCCGCATCCCAGCACACGCTGCCTGTGCATCCCCAGGCTGGAGATCTTCAGCACGAGGAAGCAAAGGTGGGAGTCAGTAATTTAAAAGGAGGAATGTAAAACTAGCAAAACTAGTGAAAGAGGTGAAAGCAGGGTAGTGCATCTGGGGGCTCGAATGAATCATCAGCCAGCTCTCACTGCTGCAGCTTTATTTGCTTTTTATGCAAAGAAATTAGTCTGTCAGCTGTTTTCTTGTTGCCAGTTTAGGGTCTGGTGGCCCATGGACGAGCAGGTCAGCCCTGTGCCATCGCCCAGCCGGGGCTGCGGTGGGTCCCGGTGCTAGGCAGCAGTGCCGGGGGCGGGCAGGCGGGTGGCTGCAGGGCTGCTCACCAAGCCCTGGCTGGAGCTTGGCTGCGGTGCCGGGCTGAGTGGGTCCCGCCGCCTCGGGAAGGGCCCGTCCCAGCCCTGGCCACTTCTGTGAAATCTGGGCTTTGCCCTCACGGCAGCGCTGGCTGCCAGGCTGAGATAGGGATGGTCCCGTCCCACGCGGGCACTGCACCTTGGCTCGGCCCTGCCCTGCCTGGGGACGGCCTGGGGGTGCAGAGACACCCCTCACGGCCCCAAATGCCCTTTGCTGCTGCTGGGCCCCCACTACCGGAGCCGTGTGCTCGTTGGGGCCGTGAGTAGGTGCTGCTGATGGGCAGCGCTGCCCTTCTGCCTGCGGGCTTGGGATGGCCRCAGCAGGCGATGCTGGGTGTTACATCTGATGTGCTTAGTCAGGACAGAAATGGATTTTGGGGTTTCTTTTGTTTCAGTGGTGGTTTTTGGTATCTCTCTTGTGACTACAGACAAACCCAAGCAGGGCGAGTGCCAGGGCAGGTGGTGTCTGCCTCTGCCCCTTGCCCTCCGGCACACTCGGGAGTGAAGGCAAAGGGGTTCTCCCGCGGAGGGCTGACGCGGCACCAGGGTTTGGACATTGCGGCTGTGCTGGGGTGATTTGCTGGGCCGGGGGCAGCGGCTGGTGGAGCTCAAACAGCACGGCATCCCATTGACACCAGGTTCAAATGCAGAACCACCCCCAAAAATCAAACCTATTTTCTAGAGGGGAAAAACAACCTGGGAGATGGGAGCCTTAATGATATCCTATTTTCTTTATGGACAGAAATGACTTTCAATGGGTACAAGAGCTGTTCTTTTTGTGGAGGCACCGTATAATTTTAAGAAGAAAAATCGAGAAGGATCTGAGGAGCTTTGGTGAGGTCTGGTCGAGCAGAGGCACAGCTTGGGGGAGGCCAGTGCCCCTCTTGTCCTCATCACCCCAGCAGTGAGGATGGGGCAGGGCCCCAGGAGCCACACTGGGGCTGGGGKCACTGACCCTCCATGTTGCAAAGAGGGGAGCATTTGGAGCCCAGGGGCTGCCACTACTGCTTGGTAACCTGCTGCACCAGCCGGAACAGGCAGCAGTGCAGCACCCCCACGGGCACCAGTGGGAGAAGGACGAGCTGGAGGGGTCAGTCTTTGCTCATCAGCTCCCAGCGGCGCCGGGGCGGGTGCTGGACCGAGGGTCCCCTGTGAGCAGCATTGCAAGGCTGGTCTCTGTGTGGTGTGTTGCAAAAGACCCTTGCACGGGCAGTACTGCCRTGGTCAGGAGGTGACGAACAAGGGCACACCAGAGATGGTGGCCAGAGGACGGGTGGTCGGAGAGCAGCTGGGAGTGGAGCCCAGCCCAGCCAGGGGTGCTTGCCCTGGGAGGTGAGCGGCAGCAGGGGCACAGTCAGCCCTGCCTTGGCCAGCCCCAGGCCTGGCTGGGGATTTACAAAATCTAGCCAGTCCCAACGTCCCCCTGCTATCTCCGGCGAGCAGGCGGGAGCGCTTCCCTCTTCGTGGAAGGGCGGTTATCACCCCGGCAGCCCCCAGAGACACCCAGCCCTGTGCCCGTGTAGCATCCTTGCAGCACATTTCAAAGCCTGCCTGGGACGGAGAAAGCTTTCCCAGGAGGAGGAGGGTGCTGTCAGCTTTGAGGATTTGGGGTGTTTCAGCCATTTAATCTGGTAAGCCTTATCTATATAAAATTTTGGGGGCGGTACTGGCACAGGTACACTGATGCTCCCGCCCTGGGGGACTTCCCTTCATATTTGGCTAGGCGCTTTCCTCTCAGCGGCTGTAGATATTTGGGTTTATTTGGAGGTTTATTACTGCAGAAACCCCAGCTATAGAGCGGAGGCAGTGGGCTGGGATCCGGCGATGCAAACGCCACTTCCCGGCGACGTTGGAGGTGGCGCAGCGGCGCGTTCTGCTCGTGTGCCACCCAGTCCCATATGTTAAAATGTTGTTGTTGCTGTCAAAACAGCCTTCACGTATTTAAAGCTAGATTATCCACAATTACATCTGCCCAGAGGACTTAGCAACCCCACATGGGTCTATTTTTAGCTCTGTTTCAGAACTAATAAACTGTGCTGGTTTATATATCTTCCCTCCTGCCATATTTATAGCCTGTCAAAATAGGAGCTGTTTGCAGACAATCGAAAGGCAGCCGCTTGGAAGGATAACAGCCTTCTAAAAGCAAATAATGTTGTGACGGGGGGAGGGAGCCTTAATGGCTGGAGTGATAGAGACAGCATCTGCCTGCGGATGTGTGCTCCCAAATATCCGGGTGTGCAGGAGGACGGGGTTGTCTGCGGGAGCCGAGGGGCACAGTGGGGCTCACCTGGGGCAGGGTCCCCAGCTGCTGGCGAGTGCYGGAGTTTCGGAGGGTCTTTTACCCTGCTCAGCGTGCCCGCTGGCCTCCCCTTGGCCGTGGCCATGCGTCTGCGTGCCGCTGGGGTGGGTGTGATTTGGGGACCGCGAGCAGCCCCAGCTCTGCTGAGCTGAGGAGCCCAGAGCAGGGCAGGGAGCACCGGCGCAGGAGTACAGGCAGTGTGCCAAAGCCTGTGGTTTGTTCCTGATGATAATTTTGTTAATTACTGTACCACTCCCGCCGGCTGTTGCTTTTCCTTCTAGTCGGCGGGGTCCTGGCCTCCTAACGGCGACCAGTGCTGGCGAGCCCTGCCATGCGGCAGGGACGGGCGGCTGCTGGTGCTGCGCCTGGTGCCTGGGAGCTGCCTGGCAGCACTCCCGCGCCGCAGGACGGTCGGGTGCCGGATGGTGCCGGCCAGGCCCATGATCCCTGTCTGGAAATGGCCCTCTCCATCTCTGGTGTTTTATTTCCAGTGGGACTCATGATACTGTTTTTGTGCTCGGTTAGCAAACACCAGCATCAGCGTTGGACCCGTACAATATCCGAGGATCTCGCAACTTCCAAAGCCTGTTGTAAAAACCTGGCTCGTCTCAGACTGCCACCCAGAAGAGATGTGTAGAGGCTTGACAGGTACTTGAATAGGTCAGAGCTACATTATGAAGTCTCTGTGAAGACTCAAAGGTCACTCCTTTCAGACACTGTCCTGTCTCGTTCCTCTCAAATGTTACCAGTGTCACGGCAGGGACTGCAACAGCTCCTTCCTCCTACAAGCAATTTGGTGTTAATCCTCTACAATTTGGAACACAGAGCTTGATGTTCTCTTCCCTGAGATGATGTGGGTTACATTGCTCGGTGACRTGGGGGTGATAACCAGCCGTCCTGGCTGCACCAGGGGCTCGGAAGCGGGGCAGGCTTTCCATCAGGTCTTCACTGGAGCTCCAAAAACCCAGTGCAACTGTGTTAGCTGAGCGATTCGCTCTTCACTTGCACGTTAAGCTCGAGGACAGGGAGGTGTGCTGACAGGCAAGAGAATGAGAACGTGATGGTAAGAAGTACAGGATCAGACCAGGGGTCTGTGTCTGCTCCCTGAGAGTGCCAGTGCTCAGGGAAAGACTGAGAAACGGGACATACAAGTTGTGTCCTTTCATCTGAGGTGCCAGTCCCCTTGTGGGCTCTCTGCAGCCCAGGCTGGTGGGGGAGGAGAGTTTTCCTTTCAACTGCGTTTGTGCCGTTGCCCACGACCGCTGCTGCGGCTGGCCGTGGTCACGGCAGCTGCTGGCTGTATGTACAAAAGAGGCTGCCTTGACCAGGGCGCTCCCGTGCTGCTGCAGGCATGGCTCCTCCTAGAGAGGGCAAGCAACCATCCGGAGACCCTATAGTGGTATGGGCAGTGTGCACGTGGAGCCGGTACGGAGCAGGTACCCCTCTGTCCAGCCTCCCTCGTGTGTGGGTGTGGGTACCAGCTGCCAGCGAGAGCTCCTGCCCATGGGCATTGTACCCTCTGCTTCCCAAAGCCCCAGCACACTTGATCCAGGTCTCTTGTTCCTGATCATTGATGAGGTTGCACAGCGCGAGGTGATTTAACGAGGAAGATGGTGGGTTTCCAGCTAACAACAGCATCATTTTCTATCTCTTTTATCTGGAGCAAGAGGCAAGGAAAAAGCCGTAGAGCAATAGAAACCCATTTCTGAATGTGATTGACTTCAGCACATTCCCTATTGTACAGGTGTGTGACTGAGATAATACCCGTGTTTTAGCTCTGCAAATTATATGTCTTTTAATGCTCTCACATCAAACAAGGTGTCTGAGGGAGACGGGTAATCGAGATGGCGGCATCTCCTGGGGGAGCCGCCGAGGGCTGGGGAGCTGCTGGTCAGGCTGCTGCCCTCCGCAGCACCGGGACATGTTCCTGCACAAACTGATGACCACCCCTCGCAGTTCACCACTGGTGAGCGCAACAAAGCAGGGTGCTGATCTCCCCCCAAGGTTTCTGGAGGTAGAAAGTATTTCTCCCTATGCAGCACCCGTCTGTGGTGCTGCCCGGGTGCTGGTGCTGCTCCTGCGGGGTGTGGGAGCTCATTGCAGCACGGATTCATGCAGAGGCAGCTACGATCCCTCCCTGTCACCAAAGCACCCCAGCATCGAGGGAAATCGAGGCCCAGAGACAGCACGAGATTTTTCCAGGGCTCCCATGGCCACCCGTGGCAGTGCCAGGCTGGTCCTACTTGCAGGCTGCCATGTCCCCATCATGCCTTTAGATTAACTTGCCCCTCCTGATGCTTTCCTTGGGCTGGGGGGGCTGCTGCTGCAGCAGTGGGGGGCTTGGAAGAGGGAGCGACTGTGGTGCTGCYGCCCTGTCAAGGGGTATTAGAGAGGCTCAGGCACGCACTCCGCTTGGCTGGGGCTCCTCTTTTACATGATGTGATTAGCACTTCTCTGGAGCAACCCCTCCCGAGCCAGCTGAATATTCAGCATTGCCATGAGGGGATCTGTGTTTGCAGCCACCAGCTCTTCTGCTCGCCGTGCCCAGGCAAGGACTGGCTCCCAGCCCGTGCCGGCCACAGCTGCAGCCCACCCGCGCTGGACGCCATGCAGCGCTGGTGTGCCTGGCAGTGCCAGGGGCTGCTGTGGTTGTTCAGGCACAAGTTAAGCAAAACTGGTGTCAGTTTTAATTGCAGCAATCCCGTGACTCACATGCCTGGGTTTTAGGCTGTGCAGTGAGGGACTGGCAGCGCGATGCTGCATCCGACCCCATCAGCGGATGCTTTGGGATGTTTAATCCAGCTCTCATAGGGATGGGGCTGAAGTGGTGGCTTTCCGCAGCAGCTGGGCTCAGGGACATGGATCAGCATTGCCTGTTGCTGTAGGAGGAGCAGCGCTGGCCGGCCCTGCGCCTTTCCTGGCGTTCCCCTGCCCGTGGCTGATAAGAGCCCGTGGAGGGTGGCTCTCCCCAAAATGCTGGGCTCCAGTGAGCAGCCCCTGGGAGCCTGACCCTTCTGCCTGGGCCCACCCCGCTCCCCCCTCCTCTGCCTGGGGTCCTCTCCCTGCTCCCGCATCCCTTGCAGCATCCTCGGGAAGGAGCATCGCTTGGTTGAGGTTAAACTTTGGGCCTAATCCTGAGCTTCCCGGCTGGATGCCAATGGCAATTGATTGGAATAATGGCTTTAGGGATGGTCTTTGTTCTGCACGGTGACCTGGGGAAGGACCGAGGGCTAAGGAGAGTGCTGGTGGTGCTGGAAGCATCGGGCGTGTGGCTGATGTTAGTTTGCTGTGCATCCTGAATCTGGCTTTATTAGTGATGTTAATGATAAAGGATGGCATTTAGTTCACTGATTTGCTAGTAGAATTCAAAGGATCTGCTCATGCTGTAAAGACTTACTTCCTCTGCTGACTTGATCTAATTTAATTGTATGCTGAAATCTTGGAACTCGTCTCTTCAGAAAGCCTGCTTTCACAGGGAAAAATACCCCAAATTATCAAGTGTACAATTTCCATATAATTGTGCTGCTGTCATAGGCATGACTACCTTGTACTGTGTTTAACCATCAGAAATTATACAGTCACTCAAGGGAGCAAACCGTGCAGGGGCTGATGCTGCACCCGAGCCCCAGGGCTCCCTGCCCGCCCTCAGCAGCAGCGTGACGCATGCCTGCCTTCTCCTCTCTGCCCCTGATTCACTGCCCGGCCGTCAGCAACTCAATTCATCTCCCTGTGCTACCATTTCCCTGTCTGCAAAACGGCTTTCGTTTATCATGGGGCTTGCTGGCCCTGCAACGTGCCGAGGAGCCAGAGCCAGTGCTGCTTGGTGCTGCTCTGCTCACCGGTGCTGAAGGGTGGGCTCAGCACCAAAACGCAACTCTTGTTCTGAAGTCCTGGGATGCGTGTGATGGGAAGGTGCTTTCTAAGAGCTTCTTATCAAAGCTCTGGAGGCTGCTGAAGGAGGAATGGTTCCAAAAATAGAACCATGAGAACCTATAGATAGACAGATAGATGCACGTAGATAGATATCTGTAGATATGTAGACAGAAAGCTATCTGTAGATCTTCTTGCGTAAAGCAGATCCAGCTGTCTAAGCCCCCTGGACTATCAGAGATGGTTTTATACCGAACACAGACCAGAGAACTGAACATTCCTGTCTGACCCCAGAGTGTTTGATCTGGAAAGTGTTGCTGCAGTAGCCCTGGATGAAGAGCTTTGCCCTCGTTTGCATGGCCTCGCTCAGCCTGCAAGGTTTTCTTTGCAAGTCACGATTATGATTTTGGAAATTTTCCTGGGCTGGATGAACCCCTAGTGCCACGGGCCGCTGCAGCTCCTCTGGCGGCGATGCCAGCTGTGTGCGACTGAGGAGCCCCTGGAAAGGCGAAACCTGCGCCTTGGGTGATGCTTCATCCTGAGCAGGGCTAATTATGTGGGAGGGGGCTGGGGGGGACACTTCTCATTAGGCTTTGCTGCCCTGGTCGCCAGGAGGAGGGGACTGGTGCATCCCTGCCCTCGGCGGGAGCTGGGGTGCCAAAGGCTAGGGTTTGGGCTGGCTGGTCAGCTTTCCCGGTGCGTGGCCGGTGGGTGTGTGGTGCGTGCCTCGTGGTGCCTGTCCCACAGCCCGGCCCTGCCCGCTCACTGCGGGGAGCAGGGCCGCCGGGGGAAATGAGTGAGTGGATAATTTGCAGCTCATCTAATTAAAAGGCTGCGATTTCGAAGGCTGGTCAGGGAAGATGAGAAGGACGTGGCACTGAATGAGCGTGGTTGCTCACCGCTGTCTGGGGACGAGGCCCCGGTGCCAGCGGGTGCTGGGTGTGGGGGCTGAGGGATGGGTGCCCGCGGGCGCAGGGGGCACAGCGGGAGGGGGGCACGTCGCTGGCCGCCACTGGCGGAGCGGGCGCAGACAGGACCCACGCTCTGCGGTGCAAATCCCAGCAGCTCTCGTGCTTGAGCAAATAGCCATTCATTTGACCTCCCGCCAGCCTAAGTAGGCAAATATTTGCTGCCTCCTTCTCCCGGCTGCTCAGCGGAAGGGGAAGGGAAGGGGCGTCGTGCCGTTTGCATGGCACTGGTGCTCTGGTACGGGTCACCTTTCTGGGGTAAAAATAGCCCTGTTGTGACATCCGCTTTCAGTCTTTTGTGCTCAAAGTTTAATTGCAGTGTGATAATACAAATTCATTTTTTATCACTGTGCTAACGCAGAGTTATCTTAGTTTGTACTCTGCATGCAATTGCGATACACAGCAGCATCAAAGCGCTAGTAGTAACACCCTGCGCAGAAGTGTCCAGCTGGATTTCATGGCAAAAACCCTCTCCCTTCCAGCCTGCTCCATGATGGCCCTCAGAGCCTGTCCCATATACAGCCACGCCTGATCCCTAGTTTTCCACTAGTTCTTATTATCTCAGTTGGAGTGCCCTAACAAATGACAGCCCGTTTCAGGGGTATTTTAAAGTCTGATTAATAACACGAATGTAGCAGCAGTGACGTGGTGCTTGGCATCATCCGCGCACTCTGCAGCGATTAACCGTTTCATCGTGATGCTCTGGAGACTGTGTGACCCTGAGCAGGGACGGTCCGGGGCGTGCAGGGAGGAGGTGCTGCCAACACCTTCCTTAGCTGCCGCTCCTGTCACCCAGAAAAGGCTGCATAACTTGCCAGGAGTGGGATCTCTTTGCAAGCAGCAGCAGCAAACAGCTGATTGCGTTGGGTAATGTTTATGATGAGGGACTGGTCTTGCTCTTCTCTGCAGAGCACACAGAGCAAACGGGTTCCAGAGGGGCTGAGCCTCTCGGTTTCCAGAAAGGCTGGGATTTGCACCCCCATGGTTTAATCGAGTGGCGTTTCCTGCCTCTCACTGAAGCTTAAATTGCTTCTCAGCTCTCCTCCATGGGGCACAGGGGGGGCTGTGTGCGAGTCTGGGTGTCTGCCAGCGTGGAAACGTACTGTGCACGGCCAAGGAGCCGCCGCTGCAGCCAGCCCGCTGCCAGCCGAGGTTTTGCGGGGGCTCTGCTGACCGATTTCTGCGTGGTTTTGAGGTGGGCAGGGATGGGCAGGGGGTGCTGCCGGTGTTCACAGTGCCGGTTTCCACACCAGTGGGATGAGACAGGGAGGCTGCTGAGCACGGCTTGTGCCGCAGGAACCGCTGCCACTGTCCAGGCTCTGCCCAAGGAGCTCAGCTCCGGTGCTGGTGTCACTGCCTGGTTTCATGCTCGGGCACGATAGCGGGAAAATTGCTCGCGTTTCGCTCTGGAGGTGCTCATAAACTGGAGCAATAAGGGCTGCAGCGTGCCCTTAGGACCACCTGTGTTGGCCAGAGCAGGAGCCAAGGATTTTCAGGCTCCCTCCGGCAGCCTGGGTAAAGCCTGAGCCCACCCCATGGCGTAGGGACCCCGCTGCCTGCCATGACCAGGGCTGGAGGGTGCAGCACTGTGTGCGGGGTCAGGGCTTGCCCCGACTGCGGTGGCGGGAGCCGCAGGCATGTGGGTGTCCCAGGCACCAGCCGTGGCTCCGGAGAGGAGCTCAGGAGGCTGGGAGTGAAGGGGGGCACTTGGGGCTCAGTTCCTGCCACGTCTGCATGGACGAGGAGTGGCAGTGGTACGGGCAAGGGGGGCTGCCAGAGGGGGTATCTGCTGCTGCCCACCCCAGGGCACCAGGATCCCACTGGGGGAAGCTGTGCCCCCCAGCATGTGGGGCCTGCGGCCAAGGAGGATTCGCCCCAAGACCCTCTGGTCTCGCACGTGCTGATGAAGGCAGGGGAGCAGCCAGGTGCCGGGATGTCTAACAGCCAGGAACGCAGTTCCCTGTAGGAAGCATGGATGCTGTGGTCCTTTGAGGTCTTGGCCCATTTGCTGTGGCTTTTTATAATTTTTTAAAATTTTTTTTTAATACTGATGCCTGCTCTGAGGTGCTGGGAGGTGCTCTCAGTGCTGCTGCCCGCTTGTCTCACCCTTTTGCTGTGCAAACACAGCGAGGGGGCGTCATGAGATGCAGCGAAAGCCCTGCCCCGCCTCTAGGGAAATGGTGGCTTGGGCACAGGGGGTGCAGCCAAAGCGGGGTGAGGTCTGGGGCCTGCTAAGCCCCTGATTATTTTTAGGTCATCTTTAGTGATCACTTTACATACTGAAGTCTCTTCTCTCAAAGCCTCTCTATCCACAGAATGGGTGCCCACATGCACCCACGCCGTGCTCTGCTCACCCAGCCTCCTGGCTGCCTCCCAGCCCTTACGGGCACCGTATCTGCAGTGCTGTTGACCGTCAGACCCTGCTGCTCTTGTGCGGGGCCAGCTCGCTTTTAATGGCTGAGCCTTGGCTTCCTTCTGCGGCGAGAGGTCGTTCACTCATAATGAATTTTTGTTCTTTCACTGCGGCTTTGATTGCTTTCCCTGCTTATTTCCTGGGAAGGCTGATAATTGCTCTGGGGAGATGAAACATCGTGGGCCACCTCAGTCCCAAGTCAGGCAAAAGGTCGATGCTTGTGTGCACGTGTGATGGGGACAGGCTCTGGATGGGGGACGAGCCCATTGCGTTGGCTCCCAGTCGAGCTAGGCAGATGAATTTCTTTTTGCACATCAATCCTGTACTTCTGTACAGCAGCCACAGTACCGGGGCGCAGGGAGCTGCCAGGGTTTGGGCATTGCAGCGCGATGGGGAAGCCTTGCCGGCTGTGCTGGGGCGGGAGCCGGGTCTGCCCCACGCCTTGGCACACATCAGTCCCTCTTCCGATCGCTCTAAATTGACAAGGTGCTAAGGTGGCGTATCGTACTCGTCTTGCACCGTTTCAAGAGAGATAAAACCTGCTGTCTTCTGTCTCTGCATTGCCTGCATGGAGGAGCCGGCTTCATTCTTTCTTGGTATTTCCTCTATGTCTTTCTAACTGAAGCCATAAAATAAATGTCTAATCAGATTACTTAGGGCTGGATGTAACATAATCTAAAGCTCTATTTCTTGTGATACTTCTCTTAAAACTGGATGCACTCTTATCCTCTTCCTGCAGCACTGTTTGAAATGCTATAATCGCTTTCTCCCTAGTTTGCAAGCTCCCAAATCCTTTTCTTCCTATGCCAGGGAAATCGGAATGTGACTGCTCCTTTTCGGAGAACTGGTTACTATTTTTGTCTTTTGGTTTATGCTGCTTCAGCTCCTTTTGTTCCTCTCTGGCTCCCGGTCCCTGGCGCTGGCGCAGCTGCCCCCCATCCCAGCTCTCCCACTGGGGCAGTGTGGGCACCCGTGCCCAGCCCCGTCCTGCTCGGGTGGGGGGAAGCACCCACGGGGGTCTCCGGGAGAGTGCTTGGGGTGGTGGGGAAGGGTCCCTGGGCAGAGCTCTCGGCGCCCCGTCGGCCGCTGCGGCTCAGCCACGGCGCTGCGGGGATGGGCTGGCCATGCCTCCAGCCCAGCCGTGGCAAATGCCTGGTATAGCTCGTGTATTTCTGGCTCTGTCCCTCGTGAGTGAGGGCACCAGAAATACCTCTTGCAAAGGGAGGCATAGAGGGCGTTGGGGACTTATCCTGTGCCATCTGACGAGGCAGTGCCGGGGCTCTGGCCGGAGAAGCCCTGAGTCACCGGAGTGGGCTCAGGTGTGAGTGACGGGGCCCTGGGGGCCTTCCCGGGTGGAAACGCGCCCGCAGGCGGCTTGGGAAGGGGCTGCTCACCGATGGGTGATTTAATCTCAGTGCAGCATTAACACAAAAGCCAAAGTTACTCCATAAATATACGGCTTCTTAATAATATTAATAGTGTCATTTATTCACGGGAGATTCAGTAATATCGGGGATGAAGGCTTGATCTTGTCACGATCTGGTATTTTCAGATCCTTCTTTCTTAGCAGAGTGTCCAGAAGAAAATGCCAGGCTTTGCATAAATGAGCCAGCCACCCAGGTGATTTATTAATCACAGCGTGTAATTGTCCTAACCTGCCGTGAGCTCTCCAGCCCCTTGGGACCCAGCTTCCTAGTTAGCTGCAAAACTGCTTTCTCTGAAGCAAAAATGTCAGGGCATTTTTAAAGAGMTATCTACTTCTTCATAAAACAGGGGCAGCTGCTTAACTTGGAGGCTATTTAGTCACTGCAGAGGTAATACTGAATCTTTAAAGGAAGGATGGAGATTGAGGAGCCCAGAAGCGCTGGGGGGAGGGAGCTCATGGTCTCTGGTCCAGGCTCCATCGCGGAGCAGGCTGTGGCTCCCTCCAGCCGAGCCTGGGAAACCTCCGAGGATGGGGAGCTGGCAGCCCCTCCGGGGACCTCTTCCAGGGCCGACCCAACCTCCTCAGTCTCCCTGATTTCCAGTTTAAGCCTCTCAGGCTGCAGCTTTCTGTCTTACGAGATGTCCTTTGGCACATCTGTGCAGACACCAGCCAGAGGGCTTTCGTGGGTGCTGGCCCCAACAGGGCGTCCCTCTCTCAAACCGTCAGGAGGGCAATGCTCTGGTGGCATCACTGCGGGAACTGGAGGTTGGCTGGAGTCACCCCGGCCCCACGGAGCCGGGGGACAAGGCCTGGGGCTGGGGAGATGCGCTGCAGAGGTGTTTCTGTAGCCGACAAGGACGCGGGCAGAGTACTTGCTCCTTGCTGGGATCAGTTTGATGGGATCCTCTCTTGGAGACAGTAAAGGCTGAACTGGGGATGCACCCCACGGCCAACGCACTGCAGGAGCCAAGGAGACCTGGTTCTGCTCCCGGGTCAGGGTGCCCCAGCGACCCGTGGCGCCGTGCCCGCGCTGGCCRTGTGGTGCAGCTCGCTGTGCCCGCGCTGGCCGTGCGGTGCAGCTCGCTGTGCCGCACAGCCTGCCGTGCCTGCCCTGCTCCTGCTCCTCTGGTTGGCAAGCAGAGATCATTGCTGTGTGCACGGTGAGCTGTCCATTTGCAAGGAGGACCCACCAGGTGTGAGAGGGAAGAGCAGCAGGCACTGGGGAAGGCGGGCAGGAGCAGGGGCTGTTCAAATGCACCAGCCCTGCCACCTCCTCTGCCTCCCTGGGTGTCCCTGGCATCCCGCCCCAGTCTGTCCTGGAGCCTTTTATCAGATAGCAGAACATAAGAAATACAGGGCAGCTTCTTCAGGGACCGTTGCAGCCACAAGTGATGTCCTCGGGAGCAGGAGGTCCCTGGTGCCCCTTCACCTGTCTGTCCACTGGCTGAGCATCCAGACCTCCTAGGAAAACCCACGGCCTTCTAGGAAGGTGTTGCCATCACCAGATAGGAGCTTGTTTGTGCTGGGGTGGGGGGAGCAAATGGGGCTCCAGCGTTTCCCTCGCAGCCCTTTCGCTGTGTGAGAGAGGAGTTAGGTGCATGGCATGGCATGGCATGGCTGCAACCCGGGTACCGAGCTCCTGCTCACCAGCCCTCATCCAGCCCCTCGCCATTTATTATCTTGCCCTCGTCCTATAAATTACAAATCAGTGGCAATGAAGTCTGGATGAAATTGATTACAGTGCGGGCTCGTTTGCCGTATTTGGGTGGAGAAGAAAATATGGCTGAGCATGTCTGCTTAAAGTGATTCTCTATTTCCAAATATGAGAGAATTGAACATCTTTAAAAATCAATACAAAGCCACTTCAGCATAAAACAAGAGGAGATTAATACTTAACTTGTCTGGAAAAGGGGAAGAGAGACAGTGGAAAATGTCTCCAGAGAGAGATATTCAATGAAATTCGAAGCTGCCTGTTTAATGTGAGAGGTAAAAGGTTTAAAATTAAAACCCCTCCCCCTCCATTAACTGGAAGCTAATGAGGTGCTGGAGAATTGGTATAATTTGGCATGGAAATGGGTTCTAATTTCTTTTCTTTTTTTTTTTTTGCTATGCCTGAGAAATTTGTCAGACTGATGATTTCTGCTTGAAAGGAAGCAGCCAGGTATTTTCTGCAAGAACAAAGGGATTTGTTGGTCCAACAAAAACTTCACTAAAAGGCTTTGCAGTGCGAGTTAAGCGCTCTTCCCTGCCAGTGAGGATGAAGGTAGCACCCAGGCTTAATGGATTTCTTTCCTCTTACCCGCTTGCGGTCTCTCACCCACCACACACGGTTTGGCATTGTCTGATGTGCCAAAGAGGGAGAACGCGTTTTGGGGTGTTTTGAGAATGGGTTGGGCTTTTCCTTGTGGGGAGGTGGGGACCTCGACACTCGTCTGGTGGAATTACTGTGCTGGAGAGACCCTTCTGCTGCTTCAGCCTTCCCAGGGACCTGTCGAGACCTGTTGAAATATGAAAATACTAATCTTGGATTTAAGTTTAGATCTTGACTCTTTGAAGAGCTACACGTGTTCTGTGTAGGTGAATATGAATGGTGTGGTGACGGCTGAACTGCTGTCAAGTTCTTCTGGGGTGAATTAATGTGGCATGTTGACAAAAATAACATTACACGTATTTTTATCTGACTTAACAGTAGAATGCATAAAGAGATTACAGTGAATGGGTTTTTTGGTTGAATTTAAAGAATACATCCGATTAGAGATTGTGCTGAGACATTTAGATAGAAAAGGCCAGAGCTAAGGTTATGTTGATCACCTTAAGCATGGCAGGCAGGGAGGTGGCAGGCAGGAGGAGGCAGTGAGAGTGGCTGCTCCGTGCCAGATGTGGTCTGTGGCCTTTGTGAGCTGTTTGCTTCCGAGCAAACACATTTATTACAGACTTTGCCAGGAGAGCCCCACGTGCTGTTAATGATTGACTGCCCTGGCCAGGGGGTTTCCAGGCAGCTCATGCTCCATGGCCTGTCGAGACTGCTGGGCCGTTGCACCGTGCGTGATAGCCTTCCCGGTGGGCGAGGAGTGGAGAGCCATTCTCCCCATCTTTCTCCGGGAGCTGCTGCGGGGGGGTCCCGCATGGGTGGGGTGCTGGTGGTGGGGTGGCCGTGGTTGGCCCTGCAGCCCGTGCGTGCCTCCCTGGCAGGCTGCCTGTTTGCAGCAGGGTCCCCCCAAAAGCCCTGACCTGTCGGCTGTGACAATTTGCCAAACAGCTGCTCCGGGGGTCCTGCACCCCGCTGCTAGTGGGAGGTTGTGCTCTCCCTGCTCTAAGGCCAGGCTGGTTAAAGCACACCCAGGTGAACACTTTCATGGGCTTGACCAGATGATGCGGTAGGATTATTACGACTCTCTGAGGCTGGCTGCGAAGATGCGGAGCACCAGTGGGTTTTGGGCAGATGCCGATGTTTCAGTCCTGTGGAGGGCTGGAGTTTGGCCTGCATGTTCTCATACATGCCTACAGCATGGACTGTGTTTTCATCCCTTTAGCGAGGAACATGCTCAAAATGCTGTAGCTAGTCCTGTGTCTAATTCCCGTGAAAATTAAACTCGCAGAGGAGGAAGGTGAGATGGGAGGTGTGGGGGGGGGTGGGCAGAGAGACCCGGGTGTTTTATCACCATGGCAACAAAGACTTCCAGGGAAAGGTGCTGATGTTGTGAAGTAGATCATTTACAGTTTACTTAATAAAAAAAAAAAATGTATTTCCTGGAACAAGCTGTGTGCCAGCTCCCCCGTGTAAGAGACAAGCTGGAGGGCTCATGCTGTCGTGCTGCTCCCAGACCTGGCTCCGTGCAGCCCTGCAGCGGGGAGGGATGTTCATCCCCAGCACAAGCACAGCGGGCGCCTGGCTTGGCCCGTATGGGGAAGGTTTGCTAATGTCCGAAAAAGGCAGAAAAAAACGTTTGCAAGGCAGGAACAAATCCTTCCCTGTGTTCAGATTTTAAAGGGGCTGTAATGTAACTTCACTCCTGTAAAGAACCCGGTGTATGGGTGACGGTGCAGGCTGTTTTCATGAAAACCTCGGCATCAAGGTAGTGCAGCGTCAGCGGTGACACTGGAGCCCCGCCACAGAAAATTAGGTCCCTGTTCATTTAACGTGCTCAAAACCCAGCTCGCCCCGGCAGAGCCCGGGCTGACGGTCTGCGGGGGGGGTGACAGCCTTGCGGGGGAGAAGGGGAAAGGAGAGCGGTCGCCGTTCCGCAGCCGCTTCCCGCGGGGCTCGCAGCCGTGCGCCCCCGGCCCTGCCCTGCCCTCCTCTCCCCGGCCCGGCCCGGCCCGGCCGGCGCACATCGCCGCGGCCGGCTCCGCGGAGAGCGGCCC
>JAYKAV010002799.1:3101252-3184613 GCA_035582835.1 Phoebastria nigripes
CCGCCCCCGCAGGTGCCGCGGCGAGGGCCGGAGCTCGGTCGGCGGCGCCGGCAGCGGCGATGTCCCGGCCGGGCGGCAGGATGCACTCCCGGCGGGCGGGGGTGCGGGCGGCCGTGGTGCTGATCGGGCTGCTGCACAGGTCCCGCAGGCAGAGCAAGGAGAAGAGGTACCGCGCGAGTTCGTCCCCGCTGCTCTCCCGTTACGGGCGGCTGAGCAAAGCCCTCGCTGCCGCTCGGCAGCTGCAGGGCTGGGCCGGGCAGAGGGGCTCGGGGCGAGGCGGCGGGAGCGTTGGGGCGTCCGTGGTGGCTGTTACTTGGACGGACCCGGTGTGCGCGTGTGAGCCGGCAGCGCTACCCCAGAGCCGGACAATAGGCACGGGGGTACCCGCGACCTGCTGACAGCCTGCACGTATGTGTGCAGGGGTTGCGCTTCAGCCTTTCCAAGTTAGGTTAACCCCGACACCCGTTTCTTCTGCCGTAGAAGACCAAGAAGGAGCGTTCTCTTTCAGGGATCGCCGTGTTCGCAGAACTGCTTTAACTCGGCTCGACAGCTTTGTCTCTTCGCTGGGAACAGCTGACAAATGGTTTCATCTTTCATTGACTAAGCCACGGATTGTACTTTATGTTCAACTTTGTGTTTTGAGGAAATAGCCTGTTTGTAATATTGTGTTAGCTGGCATCTGCTCTGCACAGCTCCGCTTTCCCCCCGCTCATTAAGGGGAGTTGCTGTTTGCTTCAAAGATTTACCCTGCTCTGATTTATGCTGTGCGTCCTCGGTCAGGGAGTTCTGTCTCCTCCAGGACTGTGCTGCTCTGGCAACTTTGTTGTTAAAAATAGTAAGAAATATGCATCCAAACCTCTGTGGTGTGCATACCTCTGGTTCGGGGTGGAAGCGACGTGGGCACTGCTGCGGACTGAGGTTTTTTTAGGGGTTTTTTGGGTTTTGGGGGGGTTTTTTTTTGGTTCAATTTGTGATTTTGTACCAAAACCATATGAATGAAGAATTGATTATTTGGAATCTTTATTGTAAAGTATCCCCCTGCCTCCCAACCTGTGAGCCTGAAAAATCAGAGTAAGGCGATTGGGCATGAAGCTTTAGCTCTTCCCCCACCCACAGTTTTGGGTCACAGGGTCTGTACCCTGTTTTTCGGTGCTGCTACCGTAGGTGCTTTGCCTTGGGCAACAGGTGCCCTTGAGAGGAGGATTTTAGTGATGCCTTTATGACTTAACGGTGGCCTTCCCGTGCAGTTCATGTGTTGCTGTTGTTTTGGGATGTTTTCTTCTTCTTTGCTGGGGTTTTAGGTAGGTCATCAAAGCTGAACAGTTGGAAAAAAGCAACCTGAAGGTCCTGATGGTCCTGAGGAAGCAGCAGAGATGGATGCTCACCTGAGCTGAGCCGTGCCACGGCTGTGACCCCTGTCCTCCCCTGCCCTGGCTGGGATGCGGGGTGCGGGGGCTGCGTTGGGGTGCCCCAGCGGGCTTGGCCATTCCCATCCCCACCGTTGCCCCTTGGGTTTTGGCTCGTTTAGCCCAGGCCCATCCCTGCCGTAGCTCTGCCCATGGGCCCTGGGCTCCAGCTACGGGCCAGCATGTTTCGGAGGGGCTGGCTGGCTTGGGGGCAGCTGGGGCCCCTGTGCCCCCCCCCGTGCTCCGTGGTCCGTAGCCTCTTCTCCTGCTCTCCCGTGCTGCGTGTAGGGAGCGTCCGAGTGCTGGGGAGGTCTGTGCTGCCGGCGGGGGCCTGAATGCCCCTCCAAACATCATCCCTGCTGAAACTCGTTGGCCATCCCACGTGTGCCTCAAAACATGGCAGGGAAAGAAGAGAGTGCTTTACCAGTCACACCGAGCAAGATGTTTCCTAAAGAGTCATCTTTCCCTAGGTACCAGATTTCTATGAATGAGCTCAGCATGACACTTAAGGGCTGAGAAGAAATCTGGCTCTGAACTCTCACAGAAATCTGGCCAGTGATGTGTGAGTCTGGGTTTTTTTAAAAATTTTTTTCCCCACCATCATGTTGGGCACAAACCCCCTCAGTGTAGTTCTTGCTGCAGGGTTTACTGAGGACAACGAGAGTCACACAGACATCTCAAGGGGAGAACAAGACCCTGAGGAGGTTTTTTCCTGTCTGCTGTGGACTGAGGAGCCTTCAAGGGAGTGATTGCAAGAATTCAAGCAGTGCTTTACGGTGGCTGCTTCATCTTACGCAAGCTGCCAGGGCCATCAAAGTGACATAATCTGCAGGAAAAGGAAGGGGCTGCTAGTGGCATCATCAAAAGGGACTCTGTTTCTCCACCTGCTCCTATTTTCTTTTTTTCCTCCTACATTCGGTCTTTGTTCTGTGTTTGCAATTGAATTTTCTTTATATGAGCCATATGCAAGCCTGGCAGGATCGGTGGCAGCTGCAGAGTCCCTGGTGGCCCTTGTCCCTCTCTTGTTAGCAACCCAGCAAAGTGCAGCACAACAAGTCAACTTCACCAAGCTCCCCTTGCAGAGCCGGGGTGATGCTTACCTTGCTCCCTCCGCCTGCAATCAATCTGTCCRTGCCTGTCCTGCGCGCTTGAGCTGGAGGGGGGCAGCAGTACCGTGCACCAGCAGCTGGGGCCTGGGGGGCCGCTGCTGCCGTGGGCTCAGGGCTCCTCTTGGCTCCGGTCCCGCTCCAGAAACCTAGGATTTGGAACTGGGTATTTTTATCTAAATTGATTTTCCTGAACATCCCACGTGCAAGCCAGGTGATGCTATGGGGTAAAGCCAGTGGGTGCGTGCCTCGGTGTGGGTGCACCCCTCCATTCGCTTATTGGTCTCAGCTACTGTGTAGGCAACTGGGAATAAGGCAAATGTCTTTTATCGCTGCTGTTAGTTTACTGTTCAGTTCAGCGAGGGCTACTCATGGGTAGTCTGTCTCCTGGAGCTGTTGGGTGAAATCTTTGTACTGCTGAAGTCAGTTTTAATCCCTGTTTGTTTCAGTGGGACGTTCACTGGAGCAGCATCCCGCGTGTTTTGGGCCTCTCCCCTCCTGCTCCACCTCCCGCCCCTGGCACGGGCGCCCAGGTGGGGACAGCGTCCCTTCGCCCTTCGGAGTCGGTTCTGCCTGCGGTTGGAGACGCTGGTTTCTGGGAGCTGTTCTCTGTAATTTGCAAATTATTGAATCAGCTCAGAAACGGCTGCCCAAGGCTTGCTGGCTCGTGTTTGTCAGGAATCAGATCAGACGAGCCTTCTGGTTTTAAAAGGTCCGTGAATGCCTTGGCTGGTTTAGCCAAATGCTGTGGGAAATCACCGCTTTCTCTCTACTCCTGCAAGTGAGATCAGACAACAAAATTTGTAAATGTTAAAAATCTCTTTCCACCTTTATTTGTATATCGAGCCTTACTTTCCTAGGCAGACCAAGTGGGAAGTCCTTGGCCAGTTGGAAAGAACCCAGAGTCTGTAGAGGTGCAGGCAAAGCAGGGGCCAGCTCCTCACCGTCCCCCCAAGCAGGATGGCCAATGCACGGCACAGCAGTGACCCACACAATCAGCACAGGCAGCAGTGACCCACGCCAGCCAGCACAGGCAGCACTGCCCACACTGCCCGCATGAGCACGGGATGCTCCGAACTGTTCTCAACAATATTCTCGGTGCAGAGGAGTAATTAAAGCTAAACTCATTGGCAGTTAAATGTCACCTTGCTCTGAGCAGGGCTTTGGTTCCCGCTTGTGGGAGCTGTGCAGTTGGGGAGGCTGTGTGTGCACACAGATGCAGGCTGGCAATTTGCAAATACGTAATTTATTGCAAGAAATCTAGACCAGAAAACACTGCGCTTTTTCTTTGCTGACTCTCAGGCTTCAGTGCAAGAAAGTAATGCTTCAGGATAGGGCCAGCCTGAGCCCAGGACATAACAAGGTAAATCAGTTTATCAGGGAAGATGTTCCATGGCGGGGCTCTGCCCTGTGCCTGTTTAAGCCTCAGAGCACCAGCAGCTTCGCAGCACTGGGCGCACGTGGCTGGGAGGATGAAACCCGGGTCTGGGGTGGCTGTGGAGCCCCAGGGCTGTCTGAAGTCAGTGAGAGCCCTGCAGCAGTGCGTGTCCTCTGCAGATGTCCTCCCCGGGATGAGTGATGATGCAGCGAGATCTTGCCTGCCTGGAGTCCCTGGGATTGGACGGAGAGCTGTTCAAAGTCAGAGTAAGGTGCCTCGTTCAGGCACTCACTGCAGATTTCCAGGTGTAAAATCTCAGTGCAGTGCCCTTGTCTCTGTTGCAAAAAAAAAAAAGTATTTTTGGGTTGTTTTTTTTGCAACTTATGAGCAACCGGCTGAGGGCTCCTGGCCACCTCTGTGCCTGCGGTGTCAGCAGGTGCTCACCGGTGTCCCGGGGGCTGGGTGTCAGAGGCTCCGTCCCAGCCGTGTGCCATGAGCCGCAGCAGCTGTGCGGGACCTGCCTGCGGGGAGCGGGGATGGAGAGCAGCCTCCCATGGAGGGAGGGTGAGCAGCCTGGGCTCCGCTCCCACCACCCGCCCCGTGACGGGGGCTTAACCCGGGGCGTTGTGAGGATGAAAAGCAATACAGAAGCACAGTCCCCTGTGAAAACTTAAGACACTGGGCACTGAATATTAAATAAACTAAAAAGGGAGCAGCTGGCAAGGTGATGCCCATCAAGGACAAAAAAACGATGGCTCCAAAAATAGAGGCTGTTAATTTACAGGATAATCTTTGCTGTCCTTCTCAAGGATACAGCATCTAGACAGGCTGAACTTGTTGCTGCAAGAGTGTTGCACTTCCTTAGGCCAGGTTTCATCTGCAGAATTAAGCATAGGCATAAACATAACCTGCAATGCTCCATCTTTAATTTACACGGCATAACAAAAGGTAGAGTTAACCACTTAGTGCGAAACACTTTGCCGTGTCAGATATTATGTTGACATCTCCCTTTCCCACGTGTAATTTATATGAACATACCGTGTCAATTTAGAGCTTGTCTGGTAAATCAGACAAACAAAACAAGAAGGTGGGATGCATTAAAAGTTTTTCATTAGGCTTTAGACTGAGAAAGCAGGAGGGAAGTGTGTGCCCGGAGGCAGGGGTTCGGCTGGGGAAGCTCGGGGGGCTCCGGGGGTCCCGGCAGCCCTGACTCTGTACTGAATGGGACATTTTAATCACAATTTCAGTATGTCGGTGGGGTTTACCAAATTCAGGATATGAATTTGTAGGCGCTTTTGGGATGTGATCAGGGATGCTCCAAAGACAAGAGAAAGACTTCACCTGCCCTCACTGTGTTGGGAACTCACCAGCATTACAAACCCAGTGCCCATGCACTCAAAATGGGGGGAAAAATCCCCATTTGCTCCCCCTTTGGGAGACGCAGGGGGAGGAGCCCCGGCTGCATAGGCTGTGCCTTCCCGGTGGGGGCTGGTGGCAGCGGGGTCCCCCCCAGCACAGCCCCACGGCTGCAGCCCTGGCCTTGGGGGCAACATGGGACCCGTGCCGGGATGGCAGGGCTGATATCACGGTCTCCGTTAGGAAACCCTGCAGCTGGGCCTGCGTAACTGCATTAAGGTATTTCCTTAATTAGATTTACTAAGTATGTAGGATTCTAATTCTTTCTTTTCCTTCTCTCTTGATTTGCCTAATGAGAAAAACGAAGAAATACAATTACAAAAACGATGCCCGTGTTGCCTTCTGGGAAGGCCGGTGTCCAGCTGTGCAGCCGTGCAGCTCCGGAGGATGCTCTCACCCATCCCATGCGCTGATGCCCAGCCGCAGCCAGGGTGGGCTTGGGGGTGTGGGGACCAGACGAAGCACCTGGCTGCCTGCTGGGCGCTGGGTGCTGCCTCTGGGGAGTGAGCGCAGCACCGTAACCTTTGGATATGTTATCGATCCTCGAGCTGTGTGTCTCCCGTGGTGCCAGGGAGAGGTGAGTGGGGAGTGATTGCAGAGGCCTTTTATTGGAGCCATGCTGTGCCAAGGCCAGGCTTAAGCTCATCACGCTATTCCTGCTGTCCTTCCCCACCCCATCCTCTCCCCCGCTTCCTAATTGCCCTCTTGCGTCGTGTCTGCAGTCAGGCTGCTCAGGCAGGAGACGTGTTTTCTTCTTGCGCCACGCCATCCTGGTGCAGGACTCAGTGGAAGAACTGCGAGCCTTTCGGGAAGGCAGAGCGTGCTGGGGGCCGTGCCGCAGGAGGGTCCCGGCCCCCGCGGGGCGAGGGAGGCCATCCTGCTGYGCAGCAGAGGCAGTGATGCTTGCATGCTGTGGGCCACCAGCATCCCCTGGCCAGCCGGTCTCCGGCTTTGCAGGGAAACCCTTGGGGGGGCTGAATGTCCTGGGGCCGCTTCCTGGGGCCCCCGCTGTGGGTGGGAGCTGGGTGTTGGCGCCGCGGGGAGCTGCACAGCGTCCCCTGGCCTCAGTCCTTGCTGGCGTGAACGCCTGGGACCTTTGCTGTGGTTTGGGCTCTGCAGAACACTTGTACCCCTGGCACCAGCCGGGGACCGGGTCACGGCGTGGGGCTGCTGTGAGCACGCGCTGGCTCTGGCATCGTCTTCAGGGGAGATCCCCGGGGGCTGCTTCTCCGTACGAGCATGCCGGTGCACAGATAAAGACGTGCTAATCTTTCTCTTGATTCATGTATCATCCCGTGAGGGTAATCTGTTTGGGAATTAGGCTGATGGCCCTTGACCCCATAGCTGATGGCAGACTGAATCATCCAAGTCAGTGGTTGCAGTTTAACGTAACGTATTTCCAGTGCACGGAGGCTAATTACAAGCGGTGGCTGGTGAATGGGTTTGTTTTGCTCTCCCCGGAATTGCAGGAGCAGTTCCAGCAGTTTGGTCCCAAAGAAGCAATCAGCATGTGACAGAGGAACATGTTGTTAAGTTGTGTGAGTGATTTTATAATACTCAGAATATGATGCTATGGCAACCTGTTACAAATCCCAGATCAAATCAAATTATTTGTGTGCATCCCTGTAACTTTAATCTTTGCAAAGTCTGATACATTTTATGCCTTTGAGGCCACTGTGCAGATTAGTGCAATCAGGCAGAGCTCAGGGTTCAAAGCAAGGAGAGCAAAGGATGAGTGGTTTGCTCCAGATCAGGCTGTGCTTTAGTGTCCTAGAAAGTCAAAGAGCAAACAGTAAAAATCTGTCATCCTCGGCGTTTTTTCAGCAGTGGAGTCATGGTGAGTTTGTGGAGAGGACATGAATTCTGCTATTGCCCATATACAGTCCCACATTGTTTTAACTCATTTCTTGCATTGAAAAACTGGAAGATGCTAAGAGCTTAAATGAGACATAATAATGTAAGGCAAATTTGATGTACTCTGATTTGAAAACAGAAAGAAAAAAAGATATGTATTGGTTTAACGTAGTGTAAAATGTCAGTCCTTGGTCCAGATTCATGTTTGGACACAAACCACTGGGTATTTCCCCCAGTGACTCCAGCTGCGGTTGCGTTGGGGATGGGGACGGGTGCTGCTGGTCCCACTTCACCTTCGCCCCTCACAGCTGTGGGGCAGCTCTCCGCTCCGCTCCTCCTGCTCCATCGCGTTGCAGCCTGGAGGCCAAAAAGTCCACCTTCCCCCTGCCTGCGGCCGCCCGCGCTTTGGGAGGAGCCTGGCAGGATCGTCCGAGTCCAGGGGAAGTAAGTCCTGACGGCAGGGCCCCGCTGCCGGCGCGCCTGCACTGCCCCGGGCTCTGAGAATTGCAATCAGCAATTAATTACAAGTACCAGAGGATTTGGCCTGCTGGGTCCCAGGGGTCTGTGAGCCGGGTCCCTGCGTGCCAGCGGCCGGTCTCGGCTGCGGCGCTGCCCGGCGTGGTGGTGCGTCGTCCTGCCCCGCGCCATGCTGATCCCCCCGTACCCCACCTGGGCTGGTCTTACGCCTCCAGGACAGATTTATGGGCTTGAACGCCAGCCCTGAATTTCCCCCGACATCCAGCCAATGTTCCCCTGACTACAACTGAAGTCCATTAATTCTTGTTCCGTGGTCGTTGACTAGTAAGAACTATCGATCTGCGTCCTCTTGGTCCCTGCCTTCCCTTGGTCACAGGCGCTGCAGCTCCCTGCTTCTCCTGTCTCCATACGTGCAATACATTAACAGCACAGGCTGACAGCTGGCAGCCCCCTCCATGCAAATCTAATCGTGCTGGCTGCAGGGACACGGGCTCCAAGGCACTGCCGGCTCCGGCTGCTCTCCACTGCTCTGCTGTGAAGCCGGTCCTGCAGCCGCAGGGAGAGATGCCAAATCCCCGGTCTGGGCTGTGGCACTGCGAAGGGCAGGCTGGGATCCTGCAGCGTGGGGCTGCAGACGGGCGGGAGGCTGCAGTGCCTTCCTGCAACCCGCAGCGTGCAGAGGGCTTTTTTCTAAAAGCTTATCTATATGCATATGTATATATGCGTGTGTGTGTGTATACATGCGTACATTTATGTGTTTCAAGAGATGGAGTCAAGTTTAATTAGGAACAGGAGAAGCCTATTAGCAAGAGCAGTTGTGCATACAGGCAGGAGGAGCAGGAGCCAGCGCTTCTCAAGCTCTGGTTCAGTCTCTCCTTAGCAGGGACGCAGCCAAACAGCCGCTCCTTTGCTCACGATGGGAACAGCTTGCTGTTGCACCAACGGTCTTGTAGAAAACTTGCCTGCAGTGCCCACAGCATCCCCGCTGCAGTGCCCACAGGATCCCCACGGGGCACAGCCCTGCCAAGGAGGGGCTGCAGGCACCCAAGCCTCCCCCGTGACCAGCATGTGGTTGTCACCTGCTGTCATGAGAGCTGGGACTCGGCGGAGGAGAGCAGCGTGAGCGGGAGGGCAGGAGCCGAGGCGGTGGGGCTGGTGGTGAGGGCAGGCATTGCAGGAGGTTGGGTGTGCACCCTCTGGCAGGAGCTGCGTGTTTTGGAGAGGGACCCGGTGGGCATTGGTGCCCGGCTGCTGTGCACGCCGTGCTGTGCCGTGCCATCCCGGGGTGGGCTGCCATGGGAACCAAACCTTGTTACTGTGAGATAAACAGTTGGACATTTTGGCCCGGTTTCTACAGGACTAACCTGGCAGGGACGAGAGGAAACTAAATTAAATCTCAGATTTTCTGACTCCCAGAGTAGCATCTGGCAGTACTGCTGCGAGTGACGGCTTGGTTGTCTGCCTGGGAAGCCGTTGGTGTAAAAGGGACAGGGTGTTTTTATCAGATAATCGGTGGAGGGCCGAGGTTGTGCCTTTTCGAGGCTGAGGGGCTTTTGTGAGATGCTTTCGTGGCAGGTCTGTGGCACAGGGTCTGCTCCCAGCTCCCCCAGAGTCTCGTGTCCTCGCGACACCTCTCACTGCCTACAAATTCAGCGCCTGTGCCCAGGTGCCTTGTGGCGGAGGTGCCCTCAGCTGGGCCCTGCCACATCCTCGCCGGGGAGTCCCTGGGTTTTACGCTGGCACCACCGAGCTGGAAGCCTCCTCCACTGTCCACGGTGCCTGGGCTGCCAGGAGGCTGATCAGCCGTGGATCCTGCCCGGGCAGGGAGGGTGCCAGATGGAGGGAAACCATGGGGATGGGTTGTCATAGAAACCCAGCCCTGCTGTCCCCACTCCGCCGTCCGGCAGAGCCCGGCACCACTGGCACCGCATCGCACCCCAGCCCTGCAGCCGGGCTCCGGCTGGCTCCCAGGGACAGAGCCCGGGCACCTGGTGGGGCGGCAAGGGATCCTGGCCCTCCCTSGGCACAGGGCTCTTCAGATGACTTTTATCATATTTTTATGTGATCTGTTTGTTTTTTTCTCAGATTCAAGATACTATTTTACGGGCAGCCTGCACGCCTGTGGCTTTGCCAAAGAAGATAAGCCCTTATCTCCCACCTTGTGCTCTTGCTTGGGGCACAGGGGAAGCTGACACGCCTGCGTTTGGTTTTTCAGGAAACAGGAGCTGCTGAACAGCACGGATGTGACAGTCCCGGAGCGACCACTGTCCCCCCCGCTCACCGCCCCGCCGACCATGAAGGTGAGTGCGCAGGCAATGCTGCACCAGCTAGGCGATGCCGCGCCGGGCTGTGGGCGCACGGTCCAGCCAAGGTGCCGGTTTTGGAAACTGAAGCTGGTGAGGAGCGGCACTTCCAACGCAGCGGCTGTACGGATTTGGGCTGTTCCCGAGGGAGCAGCAGTAGGTGGTTTCTGGAGTTCAGCCTGCAGCATGTTCAGACACCATCAGCGGCAGCGGGGCGTGCGTGCCGGCGGGCCCCATCCTGTGCTGCCACTCATGTTACGCAATCATGAGCGGTGATGCCAAGCAGGGTGCAGAATACCAGTGCTGTTAGCCTTCTAATAACCCTCCCTGGGCGTCGTGGCGGGTGGCTGCTTGCCAACACGAGGCAGACTGCACGTCCCTGGCAGGCAGGCACTGCTGGTGGGGTCCGACCCACTGCTCGCTCCTGCCAGGGACCGCTCAGTCGCTGCTTTTTGCCATGGCGGAGGCAGCAGGTCGCAGGACACGACACTTCCCCTCTGCTCTGCCCATGCCAGGCTGTGTTTGCAGAGCTCTGCCCCTCCTGCCATTTTCCCAAACCCAACTGGAGAAGGTCATGAGCAACCTGATCAGACCTGGAAGCTGGTCCTGCTTGAGCCGAGGTTGACTGGGCACCTCCACAGCTCCCAGCTCACAGTTATCTTGTTCAAACAGTCTCAAGCGAGTGGGGAGCGCGCAGCCCTGTGCTGAGCAGGGCGATGCAGAGAGCTGGGGCGGTGACCTGGGGCAAAGCTTCAGAGCGAATTTGGCAGGAAAAGTTAATCTGAGACGTGGAAATGAATGGGAAAATAGGATAAAATGCAACACGGGTTCGCCAAAAGTAGCTTCTGTCAGAGTAACCTGAGACATTTCTGCGATACCAGAGTTTCCAGGCAAAGGCAATTGTAGCTCTTCTCCCCGGGTTGCTGCAAGGCGCTCAATATGCTACCACCCGGGAAATTTCTTGTTAAGCTGGAGAAGATGAGATGAATGTGAAGATTATGAGGTGGCTGAGAACCTGGTTAAATGGTTGTTCAGAGCAAGTGGGCTTGGAAATAGAGTATTGAGTGGGAGGAGTTTATTAGTGGAGCTTCTGACAATTTGGCTTATTTAGGGTTTTGTGTATGACCTGGGCGCACAAAGCAGGCAGGAGCTGACACAGTCCACTGGTGACATGAGCTGTGGCACCTCGTTGGGCTGCAGAGGAGGAGAGGGGGGTCCTGAGGGGGGCTTGAGGCCTGGAGTGATGGGAGGGAGTGGGGAYGCGCCTCTGGGGAGAGCCCGCCAGCAGCGGGGGCCTTGTCCTGGGGGCACCGTGGGAAATGGGGGGAGAGGGGGGATCCCGCCTGCGGGGTGTACCCGGGGGCGTACAGTGTGCCGGGTGCGGGAGGTGCCAGCAGCAGAGCGTGCTTCCCAGTCCTCGTGCCAGCAGCGTTCCTGGCTGGCCTTGGGCTGGTGCCCGAGGAGGGGAAGCCAAAGCCCCCATGCCGTTTACCAGCCTTAGAAGACAAGAAGTTTCCCGGGATGGTGCTGGGTGATGAGCAGCCCTCCTGGGGGCTTGGAGGGATGTCACCTCGGGGGTGTCGCTGCATCCCATGGCAGGATGCCCGGTGCCCACCTGCCCATGCATGGCTGGGGAAGCGGCAAGCATCGGTGTTTCTCACGTGGGCCATCCTGGGCGAGTGCCATGGCTCCTCCATGGCCCCGGCCTGTCCGCCCTGCCCCTGCGGGAGGAAACAAATTGTTGGTGCAATTTATTTTGCCTTGCAGAAAGGTGGTAAATTGCTGGGTAACACCTGGCTGGAGTTCAGGTAGGGCTTTCTGTGACCGTGAACGCTGCAGCCCCGCAGCGTCCCTGGGGCTCGTCCTGCTGCCGTGCTCCCTCGTGCCTTCCCAGGCTTTACAGCAGCACCTGCGCCCCGAGAGGTTCTGCCTTTGCCTTTGCCCTCATCATGTTTTAAATGGAAATTCTGCCTTTTAATGAGCCTGCAAGCTGGGCAGGCTGAGCCCGGCTGTGCGGGTGCGGAGGTGGCCCCCAATGCCGGGGTCTGCTCCCTGCCCAGGTGCTGCTGCAGGAGGGTTTATGAGGGGCAAGACCCCAGGCACGCTGCAGGCAGCGGGGGTACGGCTGCTCCTCGGTTGGATGCCCTCCCCGGGCGATGCGGGGCAGCGGGAGGTCGGGCTCTTCAATGATGTTTAAACTTCAGCTCAAGGCTTCCCTCAGCATGGGAAACTTGGCAGGGAAACCTATGGAAAACCTGGCATGGAAAAAGTGTGTAGATGCTACTCCATATGCTTCAGGTAATGTAAGCTCCCCAAAAGCAAACGCTGAGTTTTTTTCTTCACACATCTCAAAGATGGCCATTCCTTCTTGCATCGCAAGCCGCATGGGCCCGTCTCGCTGTGGGTGCTGTGGCTGGGGGAGAGGCTGGCAATGGCTTTGGCTGAGGACATGCCGGGGGACCAGTCTCCACGGCAAGGCTGGAGGCTGCCTGTTTCACTGCTGGTTCTTCGTTTTTATAATCACGTAATTAAAGCAATTAAAAGGCGATTACTGACTCGTTCCGCTTTACAGTGGGATTAAAGGACTCCAGAATCTTTTGCAGATGGCACAGGTTGTCCTTTCGGAAAGGCAAGGCAGAGCTGGGAGCCTGCAGTGTGTGCTCCCTCCCTTCATCCCTCAGTCCCCGCGGCGCTGGTGACGGCAGAGCCGCTGCGGTGATGGCTGCCTGCGCTGGCACCCCGGCCAGGCCGCAGCAGAGGAGGATCCTGCGTCTTTGCCAGGCGCAGGGAGCTCCAGAGGTGCCAAACAGGAATAACCCCATTTGTCTTCAGGCGGGGAGCTGTCTGTGGGCCGCTGGGTTTTGTTTGTGTGTTTGCTTGTTTGGAGCTTCCCTGTGCCCCTGCTGCCGCTTTGGTCTCAGCTGCCCTCAGCTGTTGAAAGGCAGGGGCTGGGTATGTATTTGCTGGCATTTAAGAGATGGAACTGGAGGTGTCTGGGAGAGGAGATGTCAGGGATTAAGGAGCCATCAGCTTGATGAAGGGAAACCTGGGGTGACTTGTGGTCAGGAGCCAGAGACCTGGTCCTTCTGGAGACGTTGCTCGGTCCCCTGACCATGGCGGTCAGCGCAGGGGATGCCGGGTTGTGGCTCAGTGCTGGTGTAGCCGAACCTGCGATGAGATGCTGTGCAGCATGGGTCCGTTGAGTCGATATCCTYGGTGCTCATCCTGCTCTGCCCTGCTCTTGGTAGACTTTAAGGTGCTGCTTAGAGATCTCTGCAAGACTTAGTGTCACGGAGAGGGACGAGGGGTAGGTACGGGTGGTGGGAGCAGGGACAGGAGCAAGTCCCTGGCAGCCGGGACTGCCCATGCCCCGGCACAGCCRCGCAGGCATTTTGGCCAATGCAGTTGTGTCCTGCCTCCGCCCTGCACAATTTTGGGACGAGAAGGCCCTGTTGGTGCTGGTGCCTCCTCTGCAGCTCCTGGGTCAGCAGGTGGGGTTGTCCTGAGCTGACTCTGGGAGGATTTAAGGTTGGGGTTCATTCAGCTCCTTTGGAAGGGCTGAGGCTTTTTTGTGCATAGAGATTTCCAGCTGGAGAGGTCGGATTTTCTGCCTCCTGCCCAGTGCCCGGTTCCCACTGCGGCTCTCCCACGTGAGTGCCCTCCCGAGGGGTGCAGCACATCCCSCTGCGGGGCTGTGCATCCCGCCGAGGGGCCGTGCATCCCGGCAGGAGCTGAGCAGAGGGCAGGAGCCTGCCTGTCCCCTGCAAACCCTCACCCGCTTCCTGCCCAACCTGTTTGGGGCACTTTGCCTCCCAGGGGAGCCACCCTTTGAAATAACAAAGCAGCAGTCCTGCTGTGCCTCTGGCTTGGAGAAACATTAACGAAGGGAGGTGTCAGGGCTGGGGAGGGATGGCCCGGCTGGCACTCGGCTGCCGCCGTGCTCGCCGGGCGCCTATAAGGAAGTCTGGTCGCAGCAGCAGCCGTGGCTGATGTGGCGGGGGTGACACTGGGAAGATGATGGATTTCTTACGGGGACTGCTGGTGAGTGTTGTGCGACCCACGGTGGGTCGCCGGGGAGGGGTGCTGGGCAGAGCTCTGCCCTGCTGCGCTCCATCCTTGGCAGCTCCTGCCTGGTGCAGGGTTTTCTTTCTGGGTGTCATTCTCTTCGGAAACCTTCAAAGCAGGCACTTACGGGCTGCGCTGCGGCTTCTGCTCTGAGCACTCCTCATCCACAGGTACCTGCTCCCTAAACTCACCCCTGGGGTGCTGGGGTGGTTGAACAGACACTGTGTGCTCCAGCTAGCTCGGCTTCGGACCCAGTGTCTTGCCTGGTGCAGATGGAGAGGAGTCATGTACTTTTCTGTGCTGAAGCACTGGGATGTGACTGTACGTACCCTCTCACGCTGCCAGTGGTGAGGGGTGAGGACACATGAGCAGGAAAGGAATAGCAACTATACCATTTCGGGTTGAGTATTTTGCATTTCTGAAGTTGTTAGGACAAGCTACTGGGCAGGCTTGTCCTGCCGAAGGTGGCAGGGGAAACGGCTGTCCGCTCTGGTGTTGCCTTTGGTTTCATTTGAGAAGCAGGTGCAGGTTTAGTTTGGCGCGACAGTCTCAGCGACCCGAGCGGGGCGAGTGTCACCTTTCCTGCCGGCTGGGCCCACGGCAGATGACACTGCTTCCTGCCGGGCATCACAAAGCTGTGATTGTCTCCACTATAATTACCAAAATATTTGTGGCCCAGTAAAGCTTGGCTTCAAGTATGCATAAATCCCTAAAGGGCACAGACTGCTGTCTGCTCTATTAAATACGTGTACGCATTTTCTGCTGGAACTTGCTTTAGCAGATGGATCCGGTGCTGCTGGTGTGCTTCCCTGGTTCTGGCTGCTGGCAGAGTGGGACCTGGAAACTATTTTAATTGACTCAAAGGCCATTTGTCCTTCGCAGAGACCTGAAGATAAACCAGAATCTAAACCAAGCTCAGAATAAGGAAAAGCCTTTTTAAAGTGCTCCCAACTTTGGGCACAGAGCTCTTCTGAGCCCGGGGTTCGTTTTTCCTCCCGTAGGTGCAGTAGATAAAATCGGGGCATAGCATAAAGCTAGAAACATGGCCAGGGCTGCTTCCGAGCCACAGCAGTCCCCACCTGTGTTGGCAGCGTCTTTCCGCCACCTCAGCTGGTGTCACTGAGGGCAGTCACTAGGCTGCTTGTGCTCTAGAACTAACCTTTGCTCACCACATTTATTAAAAGAAAATCTCTCTGAGGTTTTCCTTTGGTCTTTGACTTTCATTTCTTCATATCCTCCTCTGTTTTTTTCTCTCTTTTTTGTCTTTTGAGAAATTAAGTCTGTTCTAAGAGCTCACCAAAAATCCCCCCCCATGCCTTTCTCCTTGGTACCGTGACCCCTTCTGCCCCAAATCTCGCATCCCTCTTCTGCAAACCGTTTCTGATAGCCAGCAGCACCGGAGCTGCTGATCCCACTTTCTGCTCTCCCTCCTGGACCGGCAGCGCCTGCCGTGGGCCCAGCCTCTCCTCAGCTGTATGAGCCGTGAGCCCATCCGCTGCGGCTGGAGTGCGGCGGGCGGCCAGGAGCAAACACGGGTTAGAGGAGAGGTGGGGGGAGGATGGGGGAGAGGAGGGACAGGGCTGCTGCTTCACGTCTCCAGAAAAGCCACTTACTAGTTTACTGGGAGTGCCAACATTTACAGCTGTAGTTTGACTAGATAATTTATTTGGTGTACTTGAGAGCAGGAAAAGCCGGACGAGGGATCAGGATCGTCCAGCTGAGGTTCAGCGGTTGCTGTGCCGGAGGCGTGACCCTGCAGGTGCCCGGCGAGTCGGGAGGCTGGTGTGTGCTGGTGGAGCACAGATTTCCCCGCGGCTGTGCATGCTGGTGGGGCCGTGCCTGTGCTGGTCGCTCGGGTCAAACCCGCGTCTGCTGCGTCCGAACATCATGGCAGGACTGAGTGGGAAAGGCGGCCGGTGCCTGCCAAGCCCCAGAGCAGCTCAGCGCTGTGCTGGCTGCCGCCAGGACTGGGGCCCCTTTGGGCGGTGCAGGTAGATCAGGGCAGGAACAGGGTTTCTTGAAGTCCCCCCTTGCCTGAGTGGGTGACGGATCCCTGAGCCCCCCGCGCTGTTTCCACTTGGGATGCTCACGGGGCTGCAAAGCCACAGGGCACTGGCACGGCTGGGGAGGGAGGCAGCAGCCCGCGAGCCAGGCAGCAGCGTGCTGGGGGAGCAGGACGAGCTCCCCGGCTGCAGGGTCGGGCTGCTCTCCAGAGGAGCCACACAGGATTTTTAATTGGAGCCCGGGGCTCGCTAATCTCTCTAGTTCATTTGGCAAGTAGGCCGTTAACCCTGCATGGGGCAGCCCAGCCCTGCCAGCAGCGGCATTGCCGGTGTTTCCGCAGCCAGTGAAACACAGAGCCCAGGGCTTGCACCTTGCAAGGTAAGGGACGTGGGGAGGGCTGCTGTAGGTGTCTCATTCACAAGAGTATTTATTTGCTTTTTTGGATCGATCGGTCTGGGCCTGTTTCATTTCAAAAGGAAAGTTTTTTGCTGCTGGTTTGTGTGCACAGACCTCCTCCTGCCAGGGGCCCTGCAAAGCAGCAGGAGGACCGCAGGGGCCAGGGCACACACACCCCGTCCCTCTGCCCGCGGCAGGACCGGCTCTGCCCCGTGTCCTCAGCAAGCCCCACGCCTGTGGCCCTGCCAGGCACCCTGCGGCACTTGGCAGCCGTCTGGGTTTTCTCCCCTCCTGATCTCCAAGATCCAGCACCCGCTGTGCAGAAGTGAGCAGCACGTCGTGGAGCAGGGGAGGCGCGTGGCCGCAGCGGGTGCTCTCCTTCCCTTCCCTCCAGCCAGGCTGTCCCGTGCCCCTCAGGGCAGGATTGCACCAGCGGCTCTGCTTTCCCTTTGGCATCTCTAGCCCTTGTCACTGCTGCAGAGAGCTGGGAAACACGGACCTTAGAGACCTGAGAAAACACGCAGGGGACAAAAGGAACCCAAAGAGATTGTCCAGCCAATGGTGCCAACACTGCTGTGATTAGAAAAAGAAATGACTAAAGAACCATTATCAAACCGTACACAGAGCGGGCTGGGAAAATGTCCGGGGGTGAGTGTTACTGGTGGTGGTGAACTGCAGCAGCGAAGCCCGAGCTCTGAGTCAGGCTGGACGGGAGCTCCCGTGGCTGGGGAGCGGGACGAGCACCGCAGCGTTGCTCGGCCTGTCCTCTCGTGCTTTTTTGGAAATGAAATGCAGAGCAAGAGGAGTTAGGGAGGTGGGGAGCTGCTGCCGCTCGCTGCTCTGTGTGCTGCCCGCAGCTGCGGCAGGGGCACTTGATGTGGGACGGCCACCGGCCCTGGGAATCTGGGGTGTCTGTGGGACTCCGACCCTGCCCAGCGGTGGGGCTGGATGGGGTGTCTCGGAGGCACATGCCATCGGTTAGAGAGAGAGAGAGAGTGAGTCCCTTCTTCCCGTTCCTGCTGTGGGCCAGAGCCAGCATGCCCGGTACAGGGTGGGGGGTCCGGTGTCCCTGCCTTGACATGGCTTGGGCTGGCTCATCTCGTGTCTGCTTTAACTGAACAGGAGATTTCCTTCTTTTCTTTTTCAGTCTGCAGAATTCTTCGAAATGCTGGAAAAAATGCAGGTGAGCAGCAGCAGCATGCGTGCCAGTAACATAGGACATTCCCTACCCGGCAGAGGCTGCGAGGGCAGAGATCCCACAGCACCTTGTACATTTAACGTGCTGGGAGGCCTTGTACGATCATAACAGGTTTTGAATTATTGCTGAGGTCTCCAGTGCTGCATGAGCCCTGCTGAGAGGGGGCACAGCAGRCGCTTCCCAGTTTAAACTGTGCAGAAGAGAGCTGCACAGAAACGCCCCAGCGCATGGGGGAGAGCAGTGGTTTCAGCAGCATCTTCCTCCAAGGTTATTCTGCATCGCCTCGAGCAGATTTGCAAGAGGAGGTTTAGGGGCACACGCCCTGAGACGTGGTCCCGTTGCTCCCTGGTAAAGTCAGCACGGCACTGCCTGTCTTTGCAAACGGCAGGCTCTGGTACAGAGCACGGCTGCGTCAAGCACTGTCTTAGTACCCCTCGGGTCAGGGCAAGGCATTCTCTTGTCCCACACTAAAACACATCAGGACCTGCCGGAGGAGGAGGGTCAGGGGACCAGGGTGTCCCCTGGCATGTGCCTTGTCCCTGCGGGAGGCGGTGGGCAGGCGGTGCTCGCCCCCAGTGCCGGGATGCGCGGTGCTCCCGCAGCCCGGCACGGGAGAGCGCAAGCAGGGTTTGCCGTCCCCGAGCTCCTGCCTGGGACAGACACTGTGAGACAGCTGCGGCTGTCACCCTGCCACACACCGGGGCTCTTGTCCCTGCTCCGCAGGAAGGCAGTGCAGGGATTTCCTTTAGGGGCCCACCCCGGAGAAATTAAGATGAAGCTGGAGTGGGGTATGGGGCATTTTGTGCTTGGTGCTGTGCTGGCACCTGGGAAATGATAGTACCTGCCTCACGTTTAGCCATTTTCAGTGCGGTGTCGCTGTGTCCCAGGTCTTGTCCTACCACACCCCCATCCCCCGTTTTCGCTCTGTTATGGCGGGGTTTGTCCTGACACGCTGACAGCTCTGCCCAGCTCGTCCCGGGCAGAAAACCCCTCCTTTCATGCCACTCGTGTCAGAGTGATTTCTGTGTAGCAGAATACCCTTGTGGTTTCATCTGCATCATTGAAAACATCTTACTTATTCGATCTATTTGTTTTGTTCCAAACAGGCACCAAAACTTGAAGAACAGAAGACTGGAAGCCAAAAACATAAGGTTGGTTGAATTTTGTTTCTTGTGTGGATCTCTTAAAGTCCCCCCCCCTTATCTCAGGGCTTTAACGTGTATTGTCAAAGACAGTCACTCAAAGGACTGAAAAGGATTTAAATGTTATCTGAAAACAAGGCACTGATTGAAATGCAAAGGTGAGAGAGTGGTGCCTGTAAATCCCTAATCCAGCTTTATGTCCAAACCTATGTATTTCAGCAGCGAGCGGTGTAAAATGGTTGGGTTCTGCCATAGAGCTGAGAAGCTTACAGCAATGGTGGAGACCCCTTTGGAAAAGGACTTACCTGGCTGCAGTGCTTTCCCACAGACCCAGAGCAGGGAGGGGTCCCCGCGCCATGTCCTGGGGGCTCAGCTGGGCTGGCACGGTGCTGGTGTTGGGCTGGCACGGTGGTGGTGTTGGGCTGGCACGGTGCTGGTGTTGGGCTGGCACGGTGCTGGTGCTGGTCCACCAGCCGCGGGTAGTGCAGTGGCACTGCTCCCGGGGCTTGCGCCCATTGCCGCGCACGGTGGCCTTGCCCGACATGAGCATTGGTCTCCATTACCGCCTGGCACTCGGTGCAGGGTGTGGGGACGGGAGGGACCAGTGCAGCGGGCGGCTGGAAGCGCTCCCCGGGTTGGATGTGCAAGGCTGTGGTCTTAAGGGATGGCCGGTGGGGAACAGATGGTCATACGTGGTGTTTTGATTCCCTTTTCCAGGAAGACTACATCCCGTACCCCAGCATCGATGAGGTGGGTGCTCTGGACCACCCTGAATGCCTTCAGGCGAATGCCTTTCCAAAATTGCCGCTAACAGGGGAATTGGCGGAGAGCCTGTTTCCGAGAGGAGCTTCACAAAGCACGTTCCCCCTCCCCATTTTTGCGGCTGCTGCTTTTCCTTGATAGCACGTGCCCTCTTCTAGGAGAGAGAGAAGAGGTTTTAGAGGGGGGCTGAATTTGCCCCCCGTGGTGCTGGGGCTGGGGGCTGCTGTGGGAGGGGGCGGTGGAGGGGCAGGACACGGGGCAATGAGCCCCTGCACCCCACATCCACACCCCGGTCCTGCCTGACCCCTCACGGGCACGTGTCTCTGCAGATCCTAGAGAAGGGCAGCCCGTACCCACTGATCATCCTGCCCCAGTTCGGGGGATACTGGATCGAAGACCCGGAAAACCTTGGCACGCCCACCTCGTCCGACAGCAGCATCTGCGAGGAGGAGGAGGAGAACCTCAGCCCCAGCACCTACGGCTACAAGCTGGAGTGCAAAGGAGAGGCCAGAGCCTACAGGAAGCATTTCCTGGGGAAGGTGGGTGCCCCCGTCGCAGGGGACGAGCAGTTGGCTGAAAATTGCACCATCCCCCCCAAAAGCAAAAGAAATTCTAAAATTGTGAACAAAATGGGCAAATTTTGCAACTTCCCTCTTTGCAAGGAGAGGAGGGGACCGGCGGGTTACCAGCCGTGGCAGTGATGGCCATGCACAGAGCCTTTGCCCCTGGCCCCCGTGGCCGGCCGGGCCCCCCAGGACGTGGGGTGGGCCTGCCGGCTCTGAGCCTGCCCCGTCTGCGGGGACCTGGGGCTCGGCCGGACTCGGGGGACCCGGCGCGGCAGCCGCCTGCCTGCCCTCTCACTCGCAGCCTTGTAATCCTCTTTCTCCCTCTGAACAAAGCTGAGAGCAGAGTGCTAAAGTCCACGGGCAGAGGGATTAAAGCCCTGGTCCCTTTGGCAGGGGCAAGGAGGGGCTGCGAGTGCGTGTCCCCACGGGGCGGGAGGGTGGCGGGGGGCAGCCTCCTTGCCATCATCGAGCTGCCTCCCCCGCTGCTAACCCACTGTCTTCTATTTTTAGGATCATTTAAATTTTTATTGTACGGCCAGCAGCCTCGGAAATCTGATCCTTTCTATTAAGTGTGAAGAGGCAGATGGCACAGAATATTTAAGGATTATACTCAGGTATGAAAAAAAAAAAAAAAGGTTTGTTTAACAAAATATTTTCTCTCTGGGTGTCCCTTGTTTTGTTTCTACTGTAAATGCTGGAGCCAGGCTGGCAGCATGCAGACTGTCACACACGGAGGGGCTTGGGGTGGAATGGGAAGCATCATCATCATCCTTTTGCTGTTCTGCGCTGGGACTGCCTGACCCCCGATAATGAACACAAGACTTTGATCCATTGCTAAACCCGCTGAAACTGAGTGTAAACCTCTCTGTGACACGGGCTAATATCAGTCACATCTATCGCCATCCCTCTGTAAGCTGACAAGACCCAGCGCATCTGAACCATTGTGTCATTTCCCTCCAAACTATGAATTTGTTAAGAGCTGCAGAGATGAGAATGCAAATTGAGCCTTTGCTTACTGACCAGGCCCAACAAATTTGGCATAACATCGTTTCCCAGCAGCCAGTGGAACATCGCTGCGTGCACACCACCGGGCTGGTGAGCCGGGGGCTGCAGCCGGTGTCTCTTTGCCTTAGACACTCCCTGATGTCTGCACATTTCTTTTTCTTTGCTAGGTCCAAAGTGAAGACGTTGCATGAAAGGATCCCCCTGGCAGGATTTAGCAAGCTCCCTAGTATCCCCCAGATTGCAAAGGTAAAATGCCAGGCTGGGCTGGGATACCTGCAGCAAAGCCCACGCCACTGCACCTTGGGCAGCGTTGGCTGGAGTTGGGYGGCGTTGGGCGGCATTGGGTGGTGTTGGGTGGCATTGGGCAGCAGTGCCTGGGCTCTTGGGTCCAGGGGTGCTTGGCGGGTGGTGATACGTGCTAGCCCTGCTGTTGGTTTCCCGCTGATCCCGGGCAGGTCACTGGTTGATAACTGGGGGGAGAGCTGAGGAAGTGGCAGCACCTTTGACCCACAGAGACACCTGGGACTTGTCTCGCTGCATCCTCACCAGGCCATGGGGCATCCCAATGAGAGGATGCGAAGAGGGGAGCTCTTGCAATCAGAGGCTGGATTTGGCTCCTTTATGAGACATTCATAGCCTTGCTGTGGAGTTTCGGCAGCACAGGGGTGTCTGCTCCGTGCGCCCGGGAACCCAGCACTGACTGCTCTTTCCTCTTGCCCACAGGCCTTCTGCGATGACGCCTCCGGGCTGAAGTTTAACCCGGTTCTGTACCCCAAGGTGAGGTAACTTACCCCAAGTCGGTCGCGTATTCAGCAGAGAAGGTCAGATAGAGTTGATTCTCCCCTTTTCTCCAAGATCCAACGGCTACTTTGATACAGAGCGTGGATATTTGTACTTCATCTTTCTAGCTCTCTACCTTTGTACCTCCCTGCAAAGGGGATGTGAGCAGCGCAGCGGTGGCGTGCCGTGCGTGCGCCTGGGCCGCAGGTTAGCTAACGGCCATCTGATGGCATGTGCATGCCACCGTCTTGTTCTGTCAACTGGCCACCGAGGATTGATGGCACCTTGGTATTAATCTGCCCGCAGATTATGGGGAAGGAAGGAAGGGCGACTGTCTGTGGGCTGTAAAACCAACCTGGATCTTGGTTTGATGCCTTAAGGTTTGCTTGAAACCCGGAGAGACGGGTTGAGCCTGTGCTCGAGAAGCCGTGCAGGAAGAGATGCAGAGGCGGGTGGGTCACTGCGGGGGATGGAGTGTTTTATCCGGGTGGCAGTCCCCACTGGTGACGTACTGGGACTGACTCATCACCCGCTCCAGGATCACTTCTCCTCCTGTGTGCTCTTGTGCTGCCATAGAGACCCGCTCCTGGGAAGCTACAAAGCAAATCCATCATTTTCAAGTACCTTTCATGTGGGAGACCTTTTCTGTGGCAGGCACAGGATTAAGTTGTAAGGCAGTTTCACCACCCTTTGATGTAGCCAGGGTCAAACCGATTTCRTTCATCCCTTGTCTTTGTTGGTGTTGCTATCAAACCCTTTTCTGGAAGTTTGAGAACAGCTGATGTCAGGTTGGGGAAGATGCACGTCTCTGACAGGGTCCCCACAGAGCAAGGCTGGGACCGTGGAGCTGGGGCGCTGTGAGAACTGCCGTTATCTGCACCCAAAGGGCCCCAAACTTCCCCTGGAAAACCTGGAAGAGGTTGGGGCTCCCCACGCACCCCGCCACGCCTGGGCGCCAGGGCCGCAGCTCATGCCCACCCGAAGCCCATGGGCATCCAGGTGGACTGTCGGTGGCAGAGGCTGCAGGGATGCTGATAAGCAAAACCGGGGCCACTGTTGAAAACTTTTGTCCTATTTATGTGGCAGTTTGGCTTCTGCTACCTTCCCGCTCCCTCGGGCGCTGCCCCAGCATTGCCGTACCCCACTGCAGCTCCGGCGGGCTCCCCGCCGTGCCCACCGCGAGGAGCTGTACCACAGGCGATGGCGAGCGCGCCAGGCAGAGCTGTGAGCCCAGCCAGCAGTGTGCGCCGAGCAGGGTTTGCTCTTCCGGACGTCGTGTTTTGAACTACCAAATGAAATAATTTGTATTTTGTTTTACTGCAGGCGTCGCAGATGATAGTGTCTTATGATGAACATGAGGTCAACAACACGTTCAAATTCGGTGTGATCTATCAGAAGTTCAGGCAGGTGGGTAATCCCCATGCTGTTCTTGTGGAGCACATCCCCGCTTGCCAGAGCTCTGCGTTTCACAAGTGTGGGACCCCTGAAGCTGAAATTCAGCCCTGCAGTTAATTCTGTCACGTGCAACACATTGTGTTGCTGGGTGTCCTCACTAATAATGCATTTCTAATTGCTTGGATGTTTCCCTGACTCATTAAAAAATGATGTGACTGAAAAAATTCAGTACAGAAATCAGCCCACAAGCTGCTGTAGGGAAAAGTGGATGTGAAAATGGATTTTAGCAGGCATGTATTTTAATCAGATATATGTTTAGACAGTGAAACAGTTACATTTGTCTTGGAGAACTGTGGGCTATGAAGACATGCGTTTGCTGAAAATGCTGTCATTAGCCGAGGGACTCCGGATGGGGAGTGCAGAGGCAGCTGAGTCTTATAATTCACCAAAGATTATTCTGACAGGCACTCTAATTATCTTTACATATTGCATTTTATTTTTGATTGAGTAACTCATGCAAGACCATAATTAAGGTCTCATTGTTTTGAAATATAGCGCACAAGGGATGATTAAGACTTGGATTTTCCAATGAAGGATTCATTTGCGTTTTGGTATTTCCTGTACGTTATCCTAAGGTCCCTTGCTTTTGGTCAGAAGTCGCTCTCAGCAGCTTTACCTTTGGGTGCCTTGGTGGCTGGTGGGCTGTGACTGGCCCACGGCTGGTGCCGGTGGCCGAGCGTGGTGGTGCCAGCTGGGGAGCAGAGGCGGGGAGCAGCCTGCGGCTGTGCGCGGCACCCCGGGGATGAGGTGCTGGTCGTGGCCCCGGGGGGTCGCACACGGGGCAGGAGGCGGCAGGAGACGGGCGGGCAGGGAGAGGTGGCCTGAGCAGAAGTCGCCGTTAGAGCTGGGGCGGGATGGGTTCCTTTCTCTGTTGCTGTGGCGCTTTTGCTGGTAGCGAGGTTTGAGTTTAAGAAGATGCTCAGAGGAGGGTGACAAGCAGAAGGCGCATTTCAAAGGGACCTTCCACGTTGTCCGTGTCGCTGTGTCCATAGCACCCGTAGCGCGACAGAGGAGCAGCGCTGGGGGGTCCCCGAGGGCGCAGGGCTGTCCCAGTGCGTGGCGGCTGCTGGGGATGGTGGCTTTGGTCACGCTCGGCTCAGGCAGCGCGGGAGCCTCTGTGGCTCCGTCAGACCGATGCCGCGGTGACGGAGCCATGGCCGGACCCTCCTCCTTCCCCCAGGAGCCGGTTCGGAGGGCGCTGCGCAGCCCGGGCAGGCTGGCTGCTGGAAATGGGCAGGGCTGGGGCTCTCAAAAGATGCACCCTGTGTTTTGTAGACCCAAGAGGAGGAGTTGTTTGGCAATAATGAAGAGAGCACTGCCTTCAAGAACTTCTTAAGTTTTCTGGGAGACACCATAACACTCCAGGACTTCAAAGGGTAAGTTAAATAAAAGGAATGATTTTACAAACACATTTAATGAGAGACCATGTCATATGTAAAAATATCTACCGTGTGAGAACAGAAGTCATCTCACTCATGAGCGGGATGTACAGAGCAGAAGCAAATATAGCTTTGGCTTGTTTTTCAAAGCTGGGGAGTTTTTAAAAAAAAAATTGGAGCTGCCAAGAGAGAAAAACTTCCTTTCCTGCAGTTTTGAGATTGTGAGAAAATCTGGCTATAGATGAAAGGAACTTCATATGGAAACATGCCCTGTCCGGTGTTGCGGGCTCAGTCATGGCACGGGCAGAGACCCCTCGCTGCTGCCATGGGCTGGCAGGCGCGGGCAGCCCACCGCAGCAGTGCTCAGCACCGCCGCTGCCATGGCTGGCACCCACGGCTGCGGTCAGCTCTGGCCGACCGGCACGGCTCTGCCGCACACCCTGAATTTCAGACTGGTGACAGCGATGCTTAGTTACAATACATGACGCATGGTTTGTTCTTTCCCATTTGCTCGCTACTAGATAAAGATAAATGATCTGGTTTGTTCTATCCCTGTCCCCTGACAGCCGCCGGCGGTCTCTGCTAAGCTTTCAATTAATATTTCTTCATTTCTCCCCGACTTCCCCTTTGTCTCCAGTTTTCGAGGAGGTCTGGATGTCAGCCACGGGCAGACGGGAGCAGAGTCTGTGTACACGGTGTTCAGGGACAGGGAGATAATGTTTCACGTCTCTACAAAGCTGCCTTTTACTGAAGGAGATACACAACAAGTAAGAGAGATGAGCTTCCTTGCACAGAAGCGTCTGAGCCGGGATGCGCTGGCGCTGCCCTGCCCAGCACTGCCAGCTGCCGAGCCCCAGTGCCGCAGCATCCTCGGCTGGCGGGCGGCGGCGCGGGCAGCGGCCGCGTGGGCTCCCCGGCACACAGCAGCCTGTGCGCCCAGAGCTGATGTTTGCTCCCGAGGGAGCAGAGCCGCCTGGCTTTACTGACCAAATGTTTTCCCTTTCCGCTTAGCTCCAGAGGAAGAGGCACATTGGCAATGACATTGTGGCAATTATCTTCCAAGAAGAGAACACGCCGTTTGTCCCAGACATGATCGCCTCCAACTTCTTGCACGCCTACATTGTTGTGCAGGTGGAAAACCCTGAGGCAGATAACACGGCGTACAAGGTGAGGGGAATCTCGACTCGCACGTGCTGATTTTTGCTTCGGCATCTCAGGCCGAGGTCTGGAGGCGGCTGCCCAGCCCGTGAGCTCAGTGATACAACCAGTATTATACCTAACTGGAATAGGTACATGTATATTAAACATACATATATATACACACACATATATTTATCTATGCACTATTACATAGTGTGTGTGTATACATACATATGCGTATAAACTATGTGCATGTATAATGTGCATGCTCATTTACTAAAGATCTTTGATGCTACTCAGTATTTGAATATGCCTCAGAACAGCTCATACCTGTCTAACACATCGCTCAAGTGCAGGTAGCATAAACCCTGTTCTCTCTCTGTTTTCTATGAAGAAATCCAGTAAGACATAATTTTTCAAACCGAAAGCACATTGCTTAGAGCCACAAATGAAAACAGAATTCATAGGAAGTAAATGTAAAAAGCTGTGCATGATTAACCCTCTCATGAAAGCAGGAGTGATGACTGATGAGGGCTGGGGAGGAGCGGTCTCTTTGGCAGGGTGAGGGCCCTGGTATGCCCCTTGGCTCTTGGGTGCTGGGGCACCTCGGCTGGGCTGAGCTGGGCTGGGCTGGGCTGGGCTGGGAGAGCGTCGCCCGCCCCACACCTGCTGCCCCCCAGGAGAGGGATGTCTGCGCTGGGGGCTGCCCTGCTGCACCCACAGGAATAACGTTTCTCTTGGCTCCGCAGGTGTCTGTCACGGCCCGGGAAGACGTCCCCTCCTTTGGCCCACCCCTGCCGAGCCCGCCAGTGTTTCAGAAAGTAAGAGATAAGACGGGAAGCGTGTTCCAAGCCATAAAAAAAGTCTATGTGTATGTCTGAGATGTTTCCAAGCACGCCTGCTTAGGGAAAACATGACTTCTGGAATTTATATGCATTTATTTTGATTTCTCGTGGGGCCCATGGGGTTTATGGTAGGGCGGTAGGCTGTGCACCATGGCACAGCGTAACCCGTGCAAGGCGGCAGCTGCGGCTCTGCTGCCGGGGCACCCGTGCGGGGGTGACGGCCGGTGCAGGAGGGCACCCTGAGCCCATCTGGGCTTTTCCACCAATGCTCCCACATCTGGAGGGGGCTGCAGGGTGCTGTGAGCTCGGGATTTGGATTGGTACAGCTCCAGTACCAGAGATATGCAGAGTCTTTGGCTGGTGTTTTCCACCTTGCCTCTCTCCCTGCAGAGCCCTGAGTTCCGGGAGTTCCTGCTGACCAAGCTCATCAACGCCGAGAATGCCTGCTGCAAGTCCGACAAGTTTGCGAAGCTGGAGGTAACGCTGCCCGCCCGTCCCTGCCCAGCACCGCGGCGGGCGCGGGGAGGCTCTCGGCATTCCTCCTCAAAGCCGCGTTTCCCCGGCTGAGCTGGGTCAGCGCTTGCAGGGACGAGCGATCAAGGCGTGCACGTGTCTCAGCGCACTCGATGGCCATGGGGTCCCGTGGGGCCGCTGGTGCCCTTGGCGGGGGGATGAGCCGGCTGTCCCGCGGGTAGGCACTGCTGCCCCCTCCCTCGGGACCCCCAGCTGAGCCTGTTCTTGCTCCCCCAGGACCGGACGCGGGCCGCCTTGTTGGACAACCTTCACGACGAGCTCCATGGGCACACACAGACCATGCTGGGGCTGGGGCCTGAGGAGGACAAGCTGGAGAACGGGGGTCACGGAGGCTTTCTGGAGTCTTTCAAGGTAAACGCCTGTCCCTTGCCAACAGCAGAGTTAAAATGCAGCCAGGGCTGGCAAAGCACATTTTAGTGGAACATGCAGATGAGTGGTGTTGGGGGACGAGGGATGTCCCCTGAGAGCAGGGCAGCAGGAGGAGGTAGGAGCTCCCCATCACCAGCGCCCGCTCAGCCAGCGGACGCCCAAGCTGGTCACAGCAGGAGCAGGTGCAGGCTGATGCGGTTGTGGTGTTGGCAAGTGCCACCATCAGGGTGACCTCCCCAGAGCCCCAGAGCACCTCCTCTCCTGCCAGCGTGCTCGGGCATTCGCCGTGGCTCCGGAGGGGTCTCGGTCCAGGGCCAGCACCCCGGCGCAGGCTGTGCCTGCAGTCGGGCTCTGCTGCTGCAGGGCAAGTCCTGCTCATGCCCCTGGGCTGCTGGCGGCCCCCCTGTGTCATCCTGGCTGCGGGATGGGGCTGGGGGGGAGGACGCCTGGGGAAGGCTGCTGCGGCAAGCAGGTGGGAGGTGGTTGTTGTTGTGGTAAATGGGAGACACAATGAGAGGTGCTGGGTGTGCAGAGGGGAAACGGTGTAGGGTGTTTGCTGGGGGGAATTGGGGGTGTAAGGGGAGAGAAGGGAGAGTGGGTTGGCAGGAAAGGTGGGAGGAGAAAAAGAAATGATATAAAATGATGTGGATGAAACTGAGCAACCATTGGAGGTAGGGACAATCACCAGCTGGGCAGTGGGGGACATTCCTCAAAATGGAGGGGCAGCACTTGAGTCTCAGGGGATGAGCCGTTGCCAGAAGTCTCTGGTGAGGCTCCCCTGTGACAGGGATGGGGAGGCGGCTGGGAAGGGCTGGCACGTGTAAATCCAGGCTGCACTCATGGGGGGTGTTCAATGGAGCCCCCGAGCCAGCGCCATGTCCCTGCTGTGGGTGATGCCTGTGGCCGTGCTTCAGCCCGTGCAGCTCCCCCATGCCTCTCCCCATCCTGCTCCTGGTGCATCGGCTCTGCTGGGCAAAGGCCGTTTTAGCTGCATCTGCAGCAGGGACAGGTGCTGGTGCAGGGTGGCCGTCACCATCCCGGGCAGGGGAGCTGCCCTGGCTGCGGCTGTATGGAGACAACTCCTGCAGTTACCTTATAGGCACAGTTTTCTCTGTGGTATAGAGAAACAGGCACTGGTAAGAGATGAGTCACCCCATCCTGCACCCGACGGCTGCAGAGGAGGGGTGAGCAGCTCCCTGGCCCCCACTGTGGGGGTGGGTGGAGGCTCAGGTGTGCCCTGTTTAGGTACGAGATATGTTGTAGAAATTGAGATGCTGGGCAGTCACATCACAGTGTTCACTTCAGGGTCTGAGGCGCTGATGTTAAATAATCATTTTTTTGCACACTTTTTGTGTACGAGAAAGTGGACTTTGCTCTCTTGGCGTTGCAGGGTGTGCTGGGGCAGGCGGTGAGTTCCGCGGTCTGGGCTGGGCTGCGTTTGCCCGGCCGCCTCGGGACCACGCTGCTGGGCTGCATCCTAGCTTATGTCCTCCACCGCGTGCTGTCAGAGTGAACGGGGGAGAGGAGAGACGGTAAATAAGAGAGCTGAGAGGGGGCGAGACCTGATCCCCATGGTTTCTTTTTGCCCGGTGCCTCACACCCGCGACCCAGCCCGCAGCCCCTTCCTCTCTGGCCATGCGACGTGGGGATCGGCCGCTCAGAGGAAAGCAGAGCTTGTTTCTGCTAGGCTCTGAGCAAGCAAGAGGGGTGCCTTCGCCTCCCTGCTGCAGGGAGAGGAGCCACTGGCCAGCCCCCCCTGGGAGGGGGTGTCGGGGTGCCCTGCAGAGCTCCGCAGCCTCGGCAGCCCCGGGCAGGAACCTTCCTGCCTGCACAGCACGAGCGCCCGCTGGTGCTGCTGGCAGCAAAGCAAGCAACCGGTGACTTTTATTTGCAAACACTGTCAAATTTTGTATGAATTGCTGACCCTAATAAATCAGGTCTGATGGACTCTTACTTGGTGTTTGTTACTGGATGGGCAGGAGGGGACAGCGTGGGGCTGTCGGGGCGGCCACGGTCCCCAGCACGGGCTGGGGCTCGGTGAGAGCTCGGGGCTGCAGCTCCCGCTTACCCCGGTGGAGGTCCGCCTGCAGCTCAGTAACCCCTGGAGCCAGCAGCAAAACTGGTGCCTGTGCACCATCGATACAGTGCCGGGCACCTCCAGAAATCTGGCCCTCGATGGCTTGTTTCCTCCAAAATCTCTTTACCTTGAGCTGGGATTCAAGGGGCTGGAGGAGAGGTAGCCACGGCACGGCGGGTAGCGTAGCAGCAATTCAAAGGGAATAGCTGTGAAGAACAGCTTTCCTGTAATTGGCACACTGGCATTACAGTCCAATTTGGGCTCCCGTTACTATGGTGACTACACTAATTAAAATATGGGTATGGATTGTTTTTTTAACTTGTGCATTTCACTGCTGCTTTTCATAGTGTGTGCCAGACTTTCAAAAGATCTCGTGGTCATATTTGTAAGTGCCTGGGACAACAACTGAGAGAAGACTCACTAAAAATAGCTCAGGTCCTGTTTAAGCACCCAGATGAGTGTTCGGATCTGCAGAAGGTCTCTGCCCCCAGTATGCGCAGCTCTGCTTGCAACAGTTTGAGTCAAAACAGGTTACAGCAGTCCTCTTCCCCAGCTTGTGCTGCTGACATTTGCAGGGTCCGGCTGTTGGCCCTTTCCTGGACGTGGAGAGCTCCATGGGGGCTGTGAGTCCCGTTGTGTCCAGACTCAGCGTGGCACGTCTCCGGGCTCTGCCACAGAGGGGGGTTGGACTCGGCACCTCTGCTCCGTGCCCGGGTGAGGCGTGCCCTGCCGTGGGCATTCCTCAGCGTGCGGAGCTCCAGCGGTGCTCCAGCTCTCCGGGGCAGCCAGAGGGAACAAGGGCACGAGGCCTTGCGCGGGGCATCTTGCTCCTGTAAAAACCAGCCTGTGCCAAAATGGACACGGATGTTTCAGGGCAGCTGGGAACAGGCTGTGGTTTGCTGAGCGAGCGAGGTGCCTAAGGCTGTGCGGGAAACGCAGCCCTCAGCCTGGGCTGGGAGGAGGCCACAGGCGCTTTGGCCGAGGGGTTGGATTGCAGGAGGAGTTTGGCACAGCAGCGGTCGTGGTCATTGATTTGCTGCATCCAGCAGTGGGGACGCAGCAGGAGAAGCCGCGCCGGGCTGCAGTGCTGGCGCAGAGCATGGCAGGCCTGAACGCGGGTGGGCTCTCGGCTGGAAGCTGCGCCCAGACTCGGCGATGTGGCCCAGGYGAGGAAAGTGTGCCCGGAGCTCTGGAGAGCGGGGCCGATGTGAAAAGTGTGAGGGAAGGGGGCTGCTGGGTCTGGAGAAATGAAGACTGAAGGGAGCAGGGAGAGTCTGTGACCATGCTGTGACTGCCGCAGTGACGATGCTGCGCAGCTCATCTGTGGGTCCGTTACAGGGATGGCTGGGCCAAACCAGCAGCAGAAGAGGTTCAGGCTAAATGTATTTTCCAAGCATAAGCATGCTGAAGAACAGAAGTACTTTTGAGAAGAGGCTGTGAAGCCTCCAGCTCTGGGGATGTTTCGGGGCAGGTTGGAGAGTTCCGTCAGCACACAGGAGAGGTGCAGGCAGCAGGCAGGGCAGGAGTCTCCTCGTGAGACCTGTCCTCTCTGAATCGCCGCGGGGTGTGTGCATCCAAACACTGGCTTACAACTTGGCTGTGGTCACCACGTTCTTGCTGAGGGGTTTGGGAGGTCGGCCCGGCAGGAGGCAGGGCTCTGGGGCTTGTGTCTGCCGCTCCCGGTCCCATAGCTGTGGTCCTCGGCCCTTGCACCCAGCATCGTGAGGGCAGCGGGGGGAAAACCCAACCTCGTCCTGGCTGTGCAGCCCCCCGAGGGGCGGCTCGTCCTCGGACTGTGCAGAGCAGTGGCTGCTGCTGTTCCTGGTGGGATTGTTGTTGGCGTGCACCGGCTCTCGGGGGGAGGACCAGGCAGGTCACGCTCCAGTGTGCCTGGGGGGGGACCTGGGGCTGGGGAGGGGGTTTGGGGTCGGTGCCCCTCAGGGTGGTGATGACCTGCTGTCCCCTGTCCCCTCTGGCCACAGAGAGCCATCCGGGTGCGCAGCCACTCCATGGAGACGATGGTGGGCAGCCAGAAGAAGCACCATGGCGGCAGCATCCCAGGCAGCCTCAGCGGGGGCATTGCACACAACAGCAGCGAGGTGACCAAGACCACCTTCTCGGTGAGCGCGGCTGCGCGTCCCTCTGTCCTGCTCTCCCTCTGTCTGTCCCTCCCTCTCCAGCCTGGCAGGGCACAGTCTGGCAGTCCCCTGTGCAGACAGTGAATGTAAGGGCGAGGAGAAGATCTGAGCAGAGCATGATTTTATGGGTGCTTTGTTCAAGTTGGATTTGTTTTGTGGAAGAACCGAAGATTAGCTTCCTGGGGTTTTCAGCCCCAAAGTACAAAGCAGATGTAAAAGAAATTCTGGCATTACATGTTTTCTAGATGTGCAGGCTGAGAATTGCGGGCAGCATAATTCCTCGTAGGATGTTTAGTCTTATGAGCTTCTAGGAAGGAGCTTTGCTCTCGAGCCTGGACTGTTCTTGTGCTTTCAGCCCCCTGTACCAGCAGCTGCTGCCAAGAACCAGTCCCGGAGCCCCATCAAGCGCCGTTCGGGGCTGTTCCCTCGCCTGCACACAGGGTCTGAGAGCCAGGCGGAGGGCAGGACAAGGTGGTAAGTTTGACATCGCCCTGGTCTCTAAGGTTAAAAGCCTCTGTTGCGTGTTAAACATTAGAGAAGCTATTGGTGGGTGTTGGAGACCTTGCCTGGGGCGCAGCCTCCCCTTTCCACACAAGCCAGCAATGAGAGCTGCTTTTGCCGTGTTCGAGGGAATGGTGCCTTGGATCCCTTCCCTCTGTTTTAAATCGAAGCGGTGGTATCCAGAGAGCATCTGTTACTCTTACAGTTTAGCATTTGGTGTTAGGGAGTATAATTTGACCATCCTTTTTAAGTCTCTTGTATAACTCATGCAACCTGTCTCTTTGTGCCCTCAGTGACAGTGTTTCTGGAGCTCAGAAGACACCAGATTTGGGACATTCTTCTCAAGAGATGAAATCTGAAACCTCGTCCAACCCCAGCTCCCCTGAAATATGCCCCAACAAAGACAGGTGAGCTGGGAGGAGCCAAGTCCTCCTCTGACCGGAGCTCAAGTCACCCTGTAGCTGACAGACCATCAGGGACTTTGTCAAACAAAACCGTCTCCAGGTTTTACTATAAATAAGTTTGATATTAAGGGAGGAAAAAAAAGATTCTGGTGATTCATGAGCACAGCTCCTTTATGGTCTGAAAATAGCCATCTTTAAAAAGAAGAGCAAAGAGCAGTAATTTGACAGAAGTTGCCCAAACCCTCACGGCACAGGAGCTGGGGAGGCCCGTGGTGCCCGTCCCTCCCTGCCACCGGGGAGTCAGCCTGACCCACGCGTTTCTGCCGGTGGCACCCACCAGCTACTTTATCCCATGCTCTTGGAAATGGTTATTTACAGAAACACCCCGCTAGGTTTGTCCCTATGGCAGCTGCTTTGCTCTGGGGGTGCGCGGGAGGGTCTGTCTCCGCTGTTATAGCCCAAAGGACACAGCTTTCTGAGTGACAATCACGTGCTCTCCATTTTGTTTCGCCTCTTTTCCTAGGCCRTTTATTAAGCTGAAAGAGAATGGGAGGTCAAACATCTCCCGTTCCTCCTCGAGCACCAGCAGCTTCAGCAGCACGGCAGGGGAGAGCGAGACCCTGGAGGAGTACGACAGCGTGGTAGGCACCAAACCCACCCCGCGGCGCGCTCAGGCTCAGGACCCCGTAGCTCTGCATGCCCCTTGGCTTCCTGCTGCCTCCGGACCCTCGGGTGGTCTCTGTGCAGGGGGGAAGTGTCCTGCGGCCCCCCCAGGTGCCTCCTCCCTGCTGACATCGAGGGGCTTAATCCCGTCCCCAGGTGTGGGGAGGAGGAGGGTCGGGGTGCCCAGTGGGACACCCCAGTGAGCCTTGGCGTGCACTGGGACAGTGCTCGGCACACCGGGGCCAGGAGGTTGCTCTGTCAGGACGAGCTCTCCCGCGAGTGGGCACACCGTGGGGCTCTGATGAGCAGGGATGTAACGAGGCATCAGCAGGGCGCGGGGAGAAAAGCTGGCTGCATAAGAGAAAGCCGTGTCCTGGTCTCCCCCCGTGCAGGGAAGCCAGCCATCCACAGCATCGCCATTCAAGCAGGACGTGTTTGTCTACAGCGCCTCGCCCGGCAGCGAGAGCCCGAGCGTGGGGGCCGCGGCCACCCCCGTGATCATGAGCAGGAGCCCCACAGGTGGGTCGTGGGGGCGCGGGAGGGCTTGGGGTGGGGGCACCAGCTCTGCCTTCGTTCCTGGAGCCCCTGGAAGCCCCTGGGGTCCCGCAGCGGTGGGTTGGGATGGGGTCTGTGGCTCTGGGATGGAGAAGCCCCGTCCCCAGCCTCGCCTGGGCTGCAGGAGCTGCCGAAGGTGACAGGGCGAAGCAGTGGCCGTGCTCACCCTGGCAGGATGGGCATCCCGTGGGATGCAGGGCAAGCCCTTGCTCCTCCCGAAATCCTGATCCCGACAGGGCTGTTCTGGAGCGGCGGCCCCATGTGCTTTATTTCTGTATTTCCATGGGGAATTTGTTTTCCTTCTAAATTAGAGCACAGAGGTGGCTTTTGCTGTGGCTTTGTTTCCTCCCTTCTCCCCTGACAGACGTGTGCAGTAGTCGTGGAAACTCACTGTCTCCAGGGATTGAGCCATGACTCACAAATTATTTAATAAACAAGCAGCTTCCTTGGTCTTGGCTCCATTACCCCTGCTGCTAACTCACTCTGCCACCAACTCCATCCGTTTCAGTCGGACGACTTGCAAAATGAGGTGCAATTCAACAGAGTAAAATTGGCAGAAATGGCCCTTTGCTGGTGCATCCTGCAGTGACGGCACTGGTGACGTCGCGGTGGTGCTGGGGCTGGGGGATGTCTGCAGTGCTCGCCCCTCGCCTGCAGATCACTGCGGCTTTAATTTCCTCGTGCAGCAGCGCACCTGCTGGAAGGCACCACGATCCAAATGAAAACGCACATTATGAACTTAGGAGCTGTTTGCGAAACAGCCAGGGAGGCACAAATCCACCCCGAACAGCTCCGTAATTGGGAACAACGCGGGGGAAAGCTAGGCTGCAGAGTGCAGGCTGGCTGGCTTTTTGTATCTCAGCACCCCACAGGTCCTCCTCCTTACTTCATTAGTGATTTTCTGAACTATTAAACCAGCCCCTTTTAATGTTTAAAGTGTTTATTTTGTATTTTTCCTGCCAAGAACATGGAAATCCGCCCATACATTATACGGATCAGTCATTTCTTGTAGCCTTTTCAGTGGCATTTCCAGTAGAAAGACTGTGAAATGTAATTAAGCCTCAATTTGTTCCATCAAAAACATTTAATGTACAGATTTTGCCAAACATTCAGCCAAGATAGACTAAATATTGGTAGCAGTCGTGACAGTCTATTGAAGTGCCTGGCTGTCAGGCTGGTGGAGCAGCAGTCAGCACTACCGCTTCAGCAAATATTTTTGTTCACAGATTATTATTTTTCTTCTTTGCTTTTCCCCTCCCTCCAGCAGATATAAAAACCAGAAACTCTCCAAGGTCAAACCTGAAGTTTCGCTTCGACAAGCTCAGCCACGGCAGCTCCAGCACGGTAGGTGCCAGCGGCTCTTGCCAGGCGAGATGCTGCGTGGCTGCATCCTGCCCTGCCCGGCTGCAGGGATGCAGCGCTGCGGCGGGGGGGTCCGGGGTTTGCGGGGGCTGCGGAGCAGGAGGCAGAGCCTGCGAGGGGCAGTCAGTGAGGGAGGGGAAGGGGAAGGGATTTCATGAGTTCTTGCCCCTTCATTTGCAACCCAACCCATATTCTGTTTTTCATTTAGAGCCACTAGCAGGAAGAAGAAGTCATGAACTTGTAAAAGGTGAGTGTTTGTAATACGGTGTTGTGCAAAATGACTTGTCTCGTCTGTGGTCAAGTGTGTATAGCTAACGTTGGCTAATTGCACTGTTTATTATTAAATATGTGATCAATAATATGTCTTAAAGCATCCTAAACGCTTTTGCAAGATGAGGGCAGCACTGAGTGAGAAAAACTTTAGAGGTTAATGACAGACAGGTCTGTGCCCGTCGGTGCCAGTGCGTAGCTGTACATGTTCCTTTTGGAGTACTTTTAGGTGCTCCCACAGCGCTTCTGCCACCTGCTCTCGGGGACGATGTGCCACAGCCCAGTAGGTTTCATTTTCTCCCAGTTAACCACTTTGTGAAACACTTGTGCCCATCTCCGCAGGGAGGATGAAGTTTGCTGTGCTTTGCTCTGTGCACTGGGGGTGGAAGAGCAGAGCAGCTGTCCCTACCCCTTCCAAAAACCAGATGGAAACAGTCAATTTACGAGGTGGATTTTGTGAGCGGAGGTGACAGGAGTGCAGCGTGATTAACCCGGGCTCTCGGTGGCTGGGGGACTTTCTGTCTGGCGGCACGGGGCCACCGGCACGAGTGGGTGCTTTCACGCAGGAGGCATTTGCAAGCCACGAGGAATTTATTTACTGGTTTTCTCACAGGCTCCAGTTCCTGGAGTCTTTTTATGTCATGAAATCAGGGTTTTCATTAGGAAGTTCCTAGCTGAGTGGAAGAGCCAATGAAACTTAAAATGAGAGGAATTTCCATTTCTGAAAGCACGGGTCTCAAAAAGCTGTGATTTTTAGCCCCTCACCGAGTCTCCTGCTCTCCCGGCCCAGGGGCGGCAGGAGGCTTGGTGTCTTGGGGATGGGCACTGCCGTGGCTTCGGCTCCCTCCCTGGGACCGGTGCTTCGTAGCTGTCACTGCAGGAGCGAGAATATTCTTCTTCCAAGTCTCTGACACTTTTATCCTTTTCTTCTTTGCAGAGAATTTTTGTTTCAACAAAGGGAGAACTCTTCAACATCCTGTGGGAAAATGCATACCCTGGCCGTGGGCAGCGAGGTGCCCTCACCTCCCGGCTGCACCTCTGTGCCGGGAAGAAGCTCTCACCTTGCCACGATCTCTGCCCCGACAGGGACCCAGGCACCTTCCCACCGGGTAAACCCCTTGCTAACAAATGCCCTGCGCCCCTCCTTCTGCGCCGTGGGAGGAGATCGTCTCCAAGCGCCTGGCAGACGCGTGCGGCCGGTGGCCACGTCCCCTCCGCGGTGCCGTGCCGTGTCACTCCGCAGGCGGCTGCGCGTGCTGCGGCTGATGGGTGCCGGGCAGGTGCCATCCATCCCCCCTTCCGGCTCGCCTGCTGGCTCCCCTCAGGCAGAGGGGAAGCAGGACGGACCCCCCGCGCGGTTCCGGTGCCTCCATGCTTTATTTGCAGCTATCAGTGGGGAACCAGGGATTTTTGTGTTTGTTTTTTGGAAGGGTAGATGGTCAGGGCAAATTTACGAGTTTACTTGGCCCCGGGGCAGTTCCCCAGCCGCATCGTTTGCTGTTGCCCTTCTCTGTTTGGAGACAACGGGGCAAAATTTCCCCCCACGGCACTGCCCGGGCGGCTCTTCCTGGCGTGGGGCGGCGGGGGCTGCGGCAGCTCACCAGCTGCCCCCCTGCTGCCTCCCCCTCCAGCTCGCTACCCACATTGCAAAACTTTCCGGGCAGATGCAGCCTCTTACTCCATGCTTACATAGCTTCTGGCACAAGAGGAGGGCGTCTAAACCGGTCCCGGGGGAACAGAGCCAGTGACCGGGGCCAACTCATCCTCACCCGGCAGCTCGGGAAATGGTTTATACGCCCTCCCTGCTTTTTCCCTGCCTGAAACTCTGAGCACAGGCCTGGAAAAGATTAACCAAAGCTAAAGCTGTAGTATATCGAAATACCAGAACTGGTACTCAGAGTGAATTTACCCTGTGGGCTCTGCTTTACCCTATGGGTTGGATCGCCAGGCAAGCAAATGCATAAAACTCCAGTGATTTGGATGGCATTAGGCTGCTCCACCCCTTGCAGAATCTGTCCCTCTGCTTTTGAACGTGCTTTTGTTTGTTTTGAAAGACGAGGATTATGAATTCTGCAAGGTGACTTCCCTGTAATGCCCTTTTCCAAAAAATACCTCTCTCAACACGCCAAGAAATCCTTTTGCTCTCTTACGGAACTTTGTCTAAAGTTTACTGAAGTCTGTCCATGATTTTCACATTGCTCACAGATTTCCCTTACCGGTTTTTTGAAAGACACACTGCAATGCTGCAGAGATGCTCCCTCCTCCCCCTTATCAGAATCTGTGACCTTTGCAAAACCCCCCCATGAAATAAGGTTCTCAATCTCAAGTGAAAGCAATTCTTTGAGCTCATGATTCCTAATGAAAACAGAACTTGAGTGCCAAAGTTAACTTTACACAGCTGGAGCTCCGAGGGGCACAAAAGTACCCGACAGCGAATTTCAGGAGAYGCATGCAGATGCACACCTAGAAGCAGCCCCGGGCAGCCGCCGCGGGGGGTGTTCCCAGGGCCGCCCGCCCGGGGCTGCGGCTGCTCCCCGGGGCTGCACCTCTCTGTGGGGTGAGTGCTTGCAGAAGCAAACCATCACCTCCCCTCCTCCCCGTCACCTCCCTCTGGGCCAGAGCAAAGCCAGGCCGAGGCAAACCAAACCGGCTCTGCTGACCGAGGCGCTGCGTGGAACTGACAGCCTTACTGTTCAGTTCATATAGGTGCTCCCACTTGTGCATGTAATTTGGAAAAGATATCCATTTGGAAAGAAAAGGCTGTAGCCTAATGGGAGAGGAACCAGACTAAAGGAGGAAAACACATTGTGGAAAAGGCGGAGAGCAGTTTCACAGGCACTAAGTGCGCTGTGTAGGACTCGTAAGTACCAATAACCACCAGTGGGGACACTCCCTCCTGCTTTCCGTGAGTTGCATTTAAATAGAGTTTAAATCTTGAGGTTTTCTTTGAAAGAGGAAAAGCACAGCGTGCTTAGCCCGATCCATAGCTAGCTCTAGATGTCTCAGGTTCCACATACTTTGCTGTTCAGCACTTCTGCCTGATGATGCTTCAGTAGCACTTTCAAACCCATCCCCAGTTCTTCCTCTTAGAAGCTTTTGGTCTGATTTTCTTATGCCGCGCAGAGAAATACTGACTGGTGCAATGACTTGCTTTSAGGGTCTGTTCTTGGTTTTGCTTTCTTTCCCTGAGAAGTTGCTTGATTCTGTAGATGTCGTCATTCGCATGGGTGTTGATCTCCGTGAGATCTTTCAACAGAAGATGCAGTGGCTACTGTCAGCTGGGTTTTTCATTTTTGTTTTTTTTTTTTTTTTACTTKAAACTGTGACTTTCCTTTTTGACCTAGATTGATTTGTAGAATTATTTGAATGGGATTAACAGGCAGGCAGGACAGTGTGAAGCTTCAGGGAGAGAGTTGCAGTGCATTGGACTTGTCTTTCCCCGCGCCAGCCTGCTGGAACGGCAGCGGGGCCCAGAGCCAAGGTCTGGCACAAAGTTTGCCAGCGGCTCCTGCGTGCTCTGGGACATTTTCAACAGCACTCCTCACAGCGGGTTGTAAAAACCTGATGCAACATCCTTAATAGCAACTGGGCTTTTAAAGCTCCTGTCCTAGCCAGGCTCTAGCAGCTGTGTGCGTGCGGTGTGCTCCTTTCGGCCCCTGAATTGTCCCGAATTGTCGCGTAGCGGTGCTGGGGACTGACCAGCAGTTGTGTTAAACCTTGGAGGCATTTGCACTTCCAGCAGTGGGTGAAGGTGTTCCTGGATATATATTGCAAAATGTTTTGTGCTTATAAGTGACACACACACACACACATACATATACATATATAAAAGGGATTTTTTTATATATATGTAGGTAAAAGAAAGGATCCTTAACTGACACTAAAATTACTGGGCAGTGCATTCTCCTTTCTGATCCCCACCRTTTCCACGCACGTAACTTCTACCAGACTCGGAAGTGACTTTGCACAGGGAGCAGAAGGGGCTCAGAAGCACGGCTGGGGGAGGATCGGGGCAGCCCCCGGCTGCGTGGGGAGGTCTCTGCTGGGGCGGGGGGTTGCTCCCCTTCTCAACAGGGTTTCGGTCCCCTGCTACACTCTGGCTGGACCAGTTCATGACCTTGGTGAGAGGCAGAGGCAGGTCAGGTCCAGGTCCAGGTCCACCTCCCCAGCGCTGGGGCTGCAGGCTCCGAGTCCTCGCAGCAGAGCGGGGAGGGAACCCTGCTCCCCTCTGCCAGTGTCTTCTGCGTTAGCCCTGGGGACTGGTTTGCAGCTGCCAAGAGCTGGCAGCGAGCTGCTGCTCCGTCTGGGCTTTTATTCAGGAAAGCACTTAGCACGTACTTGCATCCTCTTGAAATCCCACAAAGTCAAGCACAGGATTACACTTAAGCACAACATGAAAGTGCTTTTTTTCTGAGCGAGACGGGGGGATCCTAAGCACAAACTCAGTTTCTTTCCAGAGTTTTGAGGGTCTTCAGGAATGGCAGGTGAGGGGGCCAGGATACGTCACTGGCATGAATGGGCTTGTTAACCTGGGCTGAGGTTTCTCGGCTGTCTTCGACTTGACTGCAAGAGGTGCTTAGCGCTGATAACTGCTTTTAAAACCAGCGGTTGGTCAGAGCTCAGCACCTCTGCAGCTCGCACCTTGCACTCCTGTTGCTTTGCTGATGTTCCAACTTCTGTTCCACTAGAGCTGGCAAAGAGTCTGTCATTCCCCAGTCCTAGAGCATGCTTTCATTATGTTTTAATGAATGTAGCACTGCGTATAACCTGCAAAGGGAAATGCTGAATTTATATCATTAGAATGTGAAGAGAGTTTATAGAGTGAAAATAAATCTTGGAAGAAATGTATCTGACAAAGTTTATTTTTTATGTAGAGAGGCGGTGCTTTGTAGTTCCTGGTGGCCTATGTCTGTTGTAAATAATGTACATTTAATTTATTGCTATGGTAGCAGATTGTATTTGTTATGTATAAAACTAAAGGTTCACAAATGTATATTTTGTTGCTTAACTGTGTCTTTGCAAAATTCACAATAAATAACATATTTTGTGTCCATATGTGTACTACGTTGTGTATGTCCATAAAGTGACTGAGCTCTTCGGGAACAGACAATGATCTTCTTTACATCCCTGTAAAAACCGTGCGATGGCATAAACCGGGGCTGAGCTGGTATGAATCTGGGTGAGCTCACATAAAGTCACAAACTGAAGTAGAGGAGCATCAGAGTGCAAGAAGGTGTAAATTGGGACATCTCTGCTGACGCTTGTAACGCTAGGACCAGAGCAACAGAGGAGGACCCGGCTTCTCTTTTACCAATGCATAGCAATTTTAATCAAGTGAACTGTTCTGTTTGAACTGGAATTAGTGCCCCATAAAGCTCAATATAAACCGGTCCCTCAATATAAACTGGTCCCTGTCAGCAGCCAGCCCACACGTGGTAAAGAAAATAAACAGGCAGCAATTCAGTTTGTCTAAACCAGCTTAGTTTACCTTGGGTCGTCAGTCTCTGGCATCTTGGCTGCCTTTGGACATCCTCCGTGAGCTAACTCTGAAATTGGATTTTCTCTCTCCAGCTCCTCAGGCTCTTTTCAAATCCCCCTAATTTCCCAGATCTCTTCCTCCCAGGACACGAAGAAAAAAGCTGTTATTGTTTGGAGGCAGCGTGTCTGGTACATTCTCCCCACGGCTCCGGCTGAATGAAGCACAAAGCTATTAGCCAGCGTTAGTTTTTTAACATTTTGTGACGAGGGGAACGAACCCATTAATTTGTACCTGTGAGAATAAAATACTGTCTTTGCCAGGAAAAAAATGCCACCACAAGGAGCGCTTTGTAATGCAGCAGCCTGGCTCGGGTGCCTGATGCCCGCAGACCCTGTGGCAACCCCAGGTCAATGGCATGGGGGATGCTCCGGCAGGACCGTTCACAGCCCCAGCCATGGGCTGTGGGTGCCTGGGGCGGGCTGAGACGGGGTCCCGGGCGGGTGCTGGCTGCAGCGGTGGGGTGGGACGCGCTGGGGCTGCGGCTGCTCTCGCCCAGCAAAGCCAAGCACAGCCTGCTTGGGAAAGGGGCTTGAGCAGCGCCTGAACTGCTGCCAGCGCTCAGGGGAGGTCACCCCAGCCTCCTTTGAACTCAGGACTTCGCTTCGGGTTGCGCACACCTGCCCAGAGCAAAGGGTGAGCTATGGGGACGCGTTCATCAGAGCCCCTGGCTTCCACCAGGAATGGCAGATGACAAACAAAACAAAACCTAAAAAGTTCTGTTTCTCTTAACGAATTTTTTTAGTGTAAAAATTATTCTCGGTTATCAAACACAAATTCTCCCCTTGTCCAGAGGATGATGAGCCAGCACTGAATCTCTCTGTTGCCAAATCCCATCTCTGGCTAAAACGAAGCGAGATGAAGTCACCTCTTTCCTCTGGCCATGGTCAGGTTCTGCTTTCCTGAGAAACACAGCAAAACTCACTTGAAACAGCGGCGAGCGCTTTACAGAGGGCTGGCAACAGCCAGCGCATCAGTCCTGCTACATGCACGCACAGCTAGTGACTGATCGTTACTGGAATCTGTATTTGTAGGCAAATAAGTTGTGGGGGTTTTGGCAATGTGCTGGAGATACTTCTCCTCTCTTGAATTTTTCATTCATACTTTTTTTTTATTGTTACAATGAATCAGAATAAACACATTTGTCTTTTTATGGCTTTTTTTTTCTTCGTTGGTCATAAAAGCCATCTTTCACCCCTTTTAAACCTGAAGGAGAGCAGAAGAAAAGGGAATGAAAAATTAAAAAGAACAAATAGTCTCTGGATTTGTTTTGGGTTTCTGGGACAATGCAGCTCCCACTAAAGGTTCTCCTATGAGAAGGAAATTTATCAAACCTTCTGTCTGTCCTGCACTTATTTCCCCTCTTTTCTCCCCTGACCCTATGACAACACCCCCTGAGCCATGCTGTATCCTTTCCCTTGCCGAGGCCTTCTTCCTCTGCATGGCCTCCTATTTCAAAGAAAACAAATGACCTTGCAGGAACTTCACTATATCTGAGAATTGTATCCCTTTGTCAAAATTAGCCAACTGGTGCTCATTTTTGATAAAAAGTATTCTAAAATCCAAGCATGTTATCGAAAAAAATGATGGAAGTGTACACTGCTCAGGCAATTTGTTTCTTTCAAAAGATCCAACCGGACTGGTTGGGGTTTTGGTTACCTCTTGCCAGAATTTAAATATATGGCAGCTGAGCAATTGCCATGACTTTGCAGAGTCACGAGTGAAGTGCCAGACTTGCCTGCATAAAGAGGGAGAACAAAAGACTTCGGGTGAGCCATCAGGGGTGGTCTAGACCAGCCACACCACCCGTGGAGAAAGCAGCTCTTCCCCTTTAGAGCAGACAGCCCAGGAGACCTCTGTGCACCCCGCACTGTCCCCCGAAATCAGGAGAGGAGCCAAGCCTACCCCGACACTGAGCAACCTTCGACATTTTCCACATCAGACAGGGATACGGTTTCTTTCCTCCCACTCTTAGCCTATTTTTGGCCAAGGACAACATGCTGTGCCTGGCACAAAGAGGGCCTTTGCTGGCTACCTCAACAGACACTGCTCTTGGGATATGCTCATGACAGCTTTATGTGCTCAAGCCAGGGGCAATAATTAGACGTTTCAGAAGAGGAAAAGACATTTCAGAAGAAGAAAAGACTGAACAAGAATGGATGGCATCATATGGATGTAGATCAAGTGCTCATCTCGCCCTGCAATGCACGATACTAAATGCTGTCTCAGTTTTACTGCCTTCTCTTCCCTGCTGTACGCGTCCATGGCATCTGAGAGACCCCATCCTACTGCCGTGGTTACCACAGACTCCAGAAAAAACATTGTCCCAATCGCCCTCCTCCCCTTTGCTCCGGGATGCCTTGCAGGACTGTCGTAGCTTTGACAAGGCGTGGAAGCACGGATGACGTGCAGCCCTCGGAGGCTCCGTAGCGTGCTTCCCGCAGGCAGCGGGCTGCCCACCTCCTGCCGCCATCGCTTCCTGCCGGGTGGCACCGTCCGACTCGTGCTGCCTCCACGGTTGCCCAGCAGACAGCAGCCTTTCATGCTGTTGTTTTCCACCCTCCCTTCCAGATTTGGCACCCAGCATTTTTTGTGCACTCTTCAGAGGAGCTCTGCTCCTTTCCTGGCTGGCACTGGAGGTCCCATTTCTAGTAAGGTTTGGGCTGGAGGGTAAAACAGCAATGAATTAGGGAAGAGTAAAATGGAAAGCACTGAATGTGTTTCAGGTAGAAAATGGGAAACAAAAAACACACCTACCTTAGCAGTGCTCCTCACTAGGGCAGGCAAAAAAAGAGATTGTGACTAAAAGAAGACAAAGCACAGCTTCCACCTCCCAGCACTGGTAACCCAGTTCAGCGACACGGGTCCTGGGGAGAGCCTCGGCCACCCACTGTGGGGACGGCTGGCACAGCAGTGCCACCACCAGCAGACTCCTTCCCTCCCCACAGCCCGGATTTGGTAGCCTGGAGGTTATTTTACCTTTCTGATGGTAGCAAAGGGCGCGGCGAGGCTGAGGGGGAGCAGCAGCCAGGCGGTGGAGGTGGCTTCTGCCCACGAACAAAAGAAAGAACGGCAGAGACACGACGGCTGCGGTGCCTGAGCCCGGCCACGCTGCCATCGCGCACAGGGGACGGGGATGGGGGACGGGAGCAGCAGCTCGTACAGGTCGACCGCAGGGGATCGGAGTGAGAACGAGCCCCAGCGGGCAGGCGGTGATCCTGCAACCGCAATCAGGCTGCAGGACATTTTAGTGGAGTCCACTGATCCCACTGAATTAAAGGCCAAATTTAGATTTACACCAAATAGCCCGGCATGAGGTTTCCACTGATATTTGGTCGGAAACGATGTCCTCATTCAATCCTCTCTGCAAAGATTATCTCCTATGTTGCCCAAGACAAAAAAAACCCCTCACATTTCAAAGCTGTTTTCGAGGGAGTTCTCTATGTTTTGCTAAGGGCATCTGGTAGATGCTTCAAAAGAGACCCGGCTCTTGCTTATGAAAAAGACCGTTAATTAGGGGCCAGAACTGGCGAGGAACTGACTTCCCTGAGAAATGGACATTTTGGTAAAAAAAGTGGTCTGTCTCATTTATTTAATTTTGAATCAAGGAGTCAATTTTGTGGTTTTTCATCAAGACGGCAGAAAGTCTGATGAAAAAAGAATATTTTGTTGGATTTTTTTTTTTTTTTTGAGAAGAGCAGTGGAAAGGAAGACTGAGAAAGGGGAAAGATCAGTAGAAAGTTCTCCCCCAGCAATCCCACAGGGTCCAGTGTGCAGGGGACAATGTCCCCAGGCAAGCAGTGTACCTCTCACCTCCACAGTCACGCTTCTCCTGATGGGGGACTGCAGGCTCGGGTGGTCTACCCAGCACGTGTACTTATGGCCATCGTCCTTCAGGGACGCTCTGAGCAGGAAGTATCTGGAGGAGCTGTAGGTGCCATTGCTGCTCTGCTGGTGGCCACTCCAGAGAACGTTCTTCATGACATCAGGGACCTTCCAGGCATCCTTTGGCTCCTGGAGCCACTGAGCCTGGATGTCGTGTGGGTAGTAGTGCCTGATATTGCAGACCAGCTTGTGCTGCTCGCCTTCCACCAGGGACAGGGAGTTAAAGTTGACGGTCACCGTGGGTTTTTCTGGTGAGTGAAAATTCATTACTCTGCTAAGTCTCTCAACTTCTAAATTCTGTCTCCATCATTAAACAAAACCAAATACAGTTTTATATGCTACACGTCTGAGCACTTCCCGTCAGTCTTTAAAAAAACAAAAAAGCCAAGCCCATGCTATTACCTTCTATTTGCAGCCGGATTGTCTGTTCCCCAGTCAGAGAAGCCACTGACACCAAGCAAGAGTAGGTTCCTTCATCTCTCACGTCCGTATTTCTGAGCAACAGAGAAGCGCTTCCCTTGGGGATTTCCTCCAGGACCATCTCAGCCCGGCGAGCCACGTATTCCACCTGCTTGCTGGATCCACTGTAAGCGAAGAGGCGTTTCTTGTGCCACCCATTCTGGTGCAACACCCACTGGATGGTGACATCTGCCTGGCGACCCGCGGAGAAGGCGCAGACCAGCCAGACATCCCGGCCAGGGCCGAGCGGCGGCGGGCGGGCGCTGCGCGCAGCAGGGGCCGCGCTGGGCGGGCGAGCCGGCGGGGGCTGGGGCGCCGGCGGGGACCAGTTGCCATCTACTGACCTGCAGCTGAACTGCAGCTCCGGAGCGGGCTGACCGCTGCCGGGCTGACGCCAGGGGCAGCTCCCAGCCCGCTGCGGGTCGCCCGCCGCTGCCGGCCCTCACCCGCCGCGCGGCTGCGGAGCTCGCGTTTTGCGCGCAGCCACGGGCCGTGGCACGGTCGGATGCGGGGCTGCGTTAGTCAGGAAGGCCACAGTCTAGTACTGCCCAAGGGGCGTTTTTGCAACTCTTTTCTTCTGCCCCCGAGCAGAAGCAAAGTTACACTTTGTTYTCGCCTCATTTTAGTGACAGAATAACAGATGTAGTAACTTCTCCATAACTCTTACTGCAACAGAAGGTTCAACGAAGCAGCTTTTCCTTCCCACCACACTGACTGTTGCTTTGGAAATCATTGCAAACCTAAAAGCTGCGAGGGAATGTGCACAGTGTGACCACAACACTGGGAAGTGCTAAAGAGCATCCAAACACTTTGGGTGGCAAATGGAAGTCAGCTGAGTGGCCCAATTAACCTGCTGGGGAGGCTATGAAAGGCAGCTGGGTGACAACAGCAAGGTTAGCCAGGCTGCCTGCAAGAGGGTGCTTGGAAGGGCTGTCCCTCTCTTGGCTTCCCGGCTGAGTTTCTGCTATGTTTTATCTGTTTGGATGTAGTGAGGCCTTAACAGTCTCAGTAAAGTRCTCCTGATGTGGTAAGTAATCAATTTAAATCCATTTTTTTTATAAGGGATGGGGGAAAGGCTGATGTGGGCCAAGGGGAGTGGGAGAATCTGAGAAGCTTGGTGCGTAGGCAGGGGGGTTGTATGTGCCAGCGATGGGCTCTGCAGCTCCCTGCAGCAATGCATGGTGCTGAGCACTACCGGTGGCTGCCTGCTCCGGCGGCTGCCTGCTCCTGTGTCACCCAGCCCTGCCAGAGCCCTGCTGGGGAGGCTGCACGGGGACGGGGCTGTGGGGCTGTGCTGGGAGCCTCCCTGCTCCAGCGGCCCAGCCACCACATCAGTGGCTGCTTCACCTCAGTCTTCTTCCTGCTGTTTTTAAGCACTGCAGCCGCGTATCTCTTGATCAGATCACGCCACGTCCTGAGGGGTGGGGTGTCACAAGTTTGTGGTCTGGAGGTGGGAACCAGAGCCTTGCTTTCTTGTTCTGACCCTGACTTGCAACCTTGCTGCACATGCCAGCTGACCAACTTCTTTCAGTTTCTTCACCCGAAACTTCTCCCTAACTGTGAAGGGGCAGCTCACACCACAGGGCTTGCTTTCCGTGCAAATACCGTGAGAGTGCTGTCTGCTGAAAAACTAAGATAAGGCTTAATGGGTATGGCTATGTTAAAGCTCTGGTGATTTAAGTCTTTGCTGTTAGGGCTTTTAGCAATGATGGTATGGAAGTATATCAATAGAAAACAATTATACTTTTGAGAAGCTATTTTGAAGTTATTAGCTTCTGTAATGTATGCATAATCCTCAACACAAGGGAGAATATATACTTTTTAATAAAAGCATTTTGTCTTGCAGTATGTTAAAAAGCTAGCTTAAACTATTTGTAAACTTGGGAGGCTTTTAAAAATAGACTGAGGTGCATAATCGCAGAAGTCCAGAAGTTAAGTTTTGGGAAGTGACATGGAGGTGACAAATGTTGCAGTGTGTAAAAACCAGAGTATGAATTTGTAACACCCCAGGGTAGATGGGGAGGAAAAGGCAGGTTTCCTCCACATAATCCTTCTGAAAAGGTCTCAGGTTTGGGGTACAGTTGAAATACAGCAGTGGTAGCTGTTCACCAATTAACTTTTGGGACTGCAGCTGCGATGCCCTGGCCAGCTGCATTTCCCCTCAATACTTTGAGTGTATGGAAGTCCCCAGGGGAAGGTTACTTTTTCTGTTACCTGAAAGGTGCAATTGCTTTGCAATGCCTGGGAAAAGCTGTCCGGGATTTGGGTTCTCTTTTTCTTTCTGGGCTTGCACGAGGAAGGCTGTAGTTGTGTATTTTCCAGCTGTGTGTTTTATGGTGCACATGAACCAGGAGTCGGAACTGCTGGCTCCGATTTCTCTCCCAGGCCAGATGAACTGAGTGTCTGCTGTAAAGTAAGGGCTGATCCTACAGTCAAGCATGTCGATATCCGCATTTACATACTGAAGAATATCCACCGAGGACTCTGTAAGAAAAAGCACACATGGACTTGTTTTGATCCCAGCCCATCTAAATGTGCCGCAAACCCAGCCCACGTCTAAGCGCAGCTTTTGACGCAGTCCTGCCCAGCCTCGCTCTGCACTGCACGTGGTCTGTCTCATTGTACCAGCCCCTCCGTGAATTAACTCTGTCGCTTCTGTCATGCTTCTGTAAGGTGCAGCATCCTGCTGACTGAACTGCAGAGGGTCTGGGGACTTCACCTGGAAGGAGGGGATGCCTGACTCCGGTTTTATTCAGTGTGTCGTAGGGGACAAGCTGTGTGTCACCCAAAATCAGACTCTCACAAGGTGACATTCTTAAGTCCAAGGACAAGTCTTCACAGGAATGTGAAATCTAGCCAGGCACTGAGTTTTGAAATGCTGATTTTTTTGTATCTTTAGTACCCAAAACACAGTGAATCTAAGGGCAAAAATACTCCAAGAGCCAAATGTCTCCTGAATCTTCCAGAGCATCACTGGCTTTTTTACCACTGTGGATGCAACTAGCATCACCTCAGGTGGGGCATCAAAACTGAGATCACCCCTAGTCCCTGCAAAAAGGAGCAGAGGGGCACCTCTGCTGTTCCTCAAYGCCAACTTCTAGCAGTGGTGGGCAGCCTGCGGATGCCAGGTACAAGATCTGTTGCCCCTCTTGCAGGATGCTGTCTGTGACTTCTCATGCTGATGAGGAGTAAGACTTGCTCACTTGACTTGAGCAAATAACTCGCCTTGTACAATAAACGAAGGAATATTGTCTGGAGGAAGGTTTTCTGGCTGAGACCTTTGACTGTCTTTTGATCTGGTTCTGCTCAGCAGGAGCCTGACGTTCAGCCTGATGATCTTGGTCTCTTTAGACAGGGACTGATCTTGCTCGTCTCAAACACACAGGGAAGTTGCCTGCTTCTCCTGAAACTTGGGCCTGCTGTAGCAATTCCATTTGGGTTCCCCACGAGTCCTGAAAAACATGGCCATGCATATGCAAGCTATTTTAAAAACATCATGGTTGATCTTCAAAGAGTAACAAAATTGAGCTTACTAATAGAAGGAAAATTGTGTAGCCAGTACCCTACACATGTAATGAATCCATTTAGCTCACAGCAGGCTGGTTATGTCAGGGAACATGTTTTGTTTTTAATTTAAACTTAAATACCTGCCTTTCATTAAAATATAACCTTTTAATGACTATCATTTTAAAATAATGTTTGTTCCAAGAGTTGAAAGGGAAGAATGATGATGTGAAGAGCAATGCAGGAAAACCTGCCAAAAGAGAATCATTTTCTCGTGGCCAAGGTCTCCAGATGCCTGGGCGCTCTCCGAGGGAGCTGAACAGCCAGAGACACTCTGCCCTTTGGGACTGCCGTTCCCAGAAGCTCAGGGAGCACTAACTGTGGGGAAGCCCAGCCCAGCCACACGCCTTGCTGTGCAGGCTGGTGGCAAGCGTTAGAGGCCAGGGTGATAGAACTCTTCAGGCTGGGGCTGAGTGCTGGGGCCAGAGATAGGCACTAGTTACTCTTCTGAGCTGGGAGCTGTACCTGCCCCAGGTTGATGGGGACGGCTGATACGGAGGGCTCTAAAATACAGCGATATTTCTGGTGCAGAGGTTACTTTTTCTCCTCAGTACAGAACAGCAAAAGTAACTTGAAACTGCAAAATACTTCCTAATTACAGAAAGTATATTGTGAATTCCTTGAATCCCTTTGCTGTAAGGGTAGCATTTTGCTATGGAGTTTAAGAACAGAGGCTCAATACAGCCTGAATGATAATGTTACAAGGACTGTTAGTAAGAACATTGATTTTTAGGTGTTCCTTAATTACTGTGGGTTTCTTAGGGAGAGCTGTTTGAGGAAGCGGGAATAGCAATGTGTGAATACTGTCTTATTCTGCTCTGCAGCAGGGCTATACATAACCACAGTAATTTTTGCTTAACAAGACTTTTTGAAACTGGCAGAAGTAGGCAAGGCAATTAGGGATGGCAAACCTGCTGGAGAGAGAAACCTTACTGTTGTGCCATGGAAGGGCTGTTAAATTAGCTGGGGAACATAGGAGAGAAGGTGAAGTTTTACTGGACCAAAGCAAACCAAAAGACTCGGAAGATGCACCCATCTTACATGTGTGAATTGAGTACTGAACATGCAGCAGCAGGTCCCCGGCTGTGCCCATAAACGCTGTGTGCTGGGGGTAGACATGGCTGCCCTGCAAAACGCACCCGCTCCGTGTAACGTGCTCCTCTTCCATTTTTTTTCCTGGGCAAAGCAGAGGCTGGACTCACCTTTACCAAATCCTGAAACTGAGTCAGCTTATTTTACATAGTCCACAACAAATGGCTGTGAAACCCTGAGTTACTTTTTAATGAAGAGACTTCTGGGTCCATTTCACTTCTGGAAATGTCAAGGGTTTTTGTTAGCTTTGGGGCTACTGAACAGGCTTTACAGGGTCTCGATTACTACCCACTCCCTAGTGGAAACGTTTCAAGCTAGAAACATGCAACAAATCCGCCACTCCTGAAAGGCCCTCAAGGCTGGTGCCCGGAGCAGGGGATCTGTCGTGGGGGGGAGGCCACCGCCTGCTCTACAGCTGGCTCCAGCAGTGAGCGGGACCCGCGAGTGCACCCCCCCCTTCCCCGAGCGAGCTGTGAAGGGGTATGTACCCATGCACAGCAGGCAGCCAGCTGCAAAACACGCTCCGTAGTTCATAGCGGGGCTGGCCGGGCTCCCCCCAGCCCCTGCCCGACATGGGCGGGTGTCGCTCTCGCTTCGCCTGGGGCTCGCCTGCGCGCGGGGAGCGGCCGCGGCGGCAGAGGGGCAGAGGGCGATTGCGGCAGGAGAGGAAGCGCGGGGCGTGTGTGGCTTGGTGGCAGTCAGCGTCCTTGTAAGTGGTCTGGAAAAAAGATGTAAAACTTGTGTTTCGGATGGGGTAAGCCACTGGGAAAACCCTCTTTATGCGGGAGATTGCGAGGATCAGGAACAAGAGCTCCRTTCAAAGCGCTGTACGCAACTGAATATGGGAAACTGCAAATCCACGGAGCCCCTCACTACTGATGCGCTTGCCTAGAATCTGGTATCCTCCATACTCTGGAAACGCTCATAACTGGCTTAATCAAAAAGGGGAATTTTCTGGATTTTCTTCCTTGCATTTTCAGTGGCAAGAGTGTATACTGTAATAACAAAACTTTTTTTTATAATTTAATTTTCATTTGTCAGTAAAAAATTATATGTATTCATTTAGTACACATGACATCAAATATTCTGCTTTGTAATTAATCCAGGCAGCAAGCGAAAACAGGCAGGGCTTCATCTTCAATTGTAAAAGGTACCCTTTGGACCCTGTAAGTACAGATGATTTGTTTAATGACAGAGTACAAGCGGCATTCATCTTCCCTGAGGTGTCCGAACACCTTGTGTGTATTCAGTTCAAATTATAAGAGGACTATTGAAGTCATCTCCTAACTGAGCTGGGATGGGTGGGAGGAATCCAGAGACCCTACCATGTCGCCGTTTCCCAGTCGGGGCTGATGCACCCGCGGTGGCTGAACCACCGTCCGCTCTCCAGAGAGCAGCTGGCACAGTACAGCAAATAAAGCTTATCTGGTAAAACACAAGACAATTATTATGCAGTGCAAAATTCTTGATGGTTCCTCATATACAGAGCAGTATCAACCTTGAGAGGTTTAAAAAGTCAAGCTTTAAAATTAAATAGTGTGAGACAATGTTGGCAGTTAAAGATAAACAAGCAGTTTAGACATACATTTTAAAGGTACAGAAATCTTTTTCTAGACCTAGCAGATGGGCAAGCTGGGAATTAACAGTTGAATATTCCAGCCAGAATTTGGAAAGTTGCCCAAAGAATCTGGACTCTGAAACTTGGTGGGAGGAAAACTCAAATTCTCCAGACAACTGGAAAACAACTCAAACCAGACTTCTCAGCCAGAATTGCTTCACTCACTCTTATAGTTTAAACAATCTGCGAGTGTTGTGGAAACAACCACCTAAATCCAGGTTTCAGAGGATTTGGGGGGTAGTAATTGAGCTAAATTGTTCACTTTTATAGCTGAGAGGGACCAAATCATTAAATAATGTGCTTGAGAGCTCTCAGCTGCTGGGAGTCTTACTTGTCAGGTGAAATACAAACCCAAATAGTGCAGATCCTTTTCCCAAGAGGTCACTGAGCTCAGTCTGATCTCTAGATTGGGGTTACGTTTTCTGGACAGGAAGCTCTTCTGGTTTTAGCTGAAGAACCTTCTTCAGTTCAGCCCTAGAATATTTAAGACACTTGCCATAATTTATTCCAGCAGTAGCTGCAATTATGATATGCTGTGTACACAATTTTACAGCTCAGCCTTATTCCATATAATTTTGAACTTGAGATGCTCCAATCAGGATCCTAATTTTCTAGGCTCTGTCTATAGACAGATACATGATGAGTGGCACTTTGAAACTCTGCTGCCTTTCCTTTTCTTACGAACTACAGAGCATCCAATCAAGCATGAATCCAGGCATAAGAGGAAAATATAAATAATCATTACAGCATTTATTTTAGAGGTTTATTACTAGATTACGTACTGAATTAAGATATTTTCTTTGGACATGCAACTGTCTATAGGCTCGAGTAATTTTCTTATCTGGCAGTGATCTTTCTTTCTCTGTGCTTTACAAGGCATTAGCGGTTTGCTTGGAGTTCTTAATTCATTCAGTTCCAGCTTTCCACAGAACTAAGAACAGAGTACCCCACTTGCTTTTGTGAATGAATTGCATATGTGCACAAAGCCAGAGCTGAGAACACAGTGGCTTTTGCTTGGCTGCTTACCTGCTTGGAGGACTGGAATCATGGAAAGACAATTGAGGACTTTTACTGCCCAAGCATCTTCTCTGCCTCTTGTCGGTATGCTCGCTATGTCATGGACTTTAGTTCTCGTCACAGAAGAGAATAATTTGATCATTCAGTTACAGGAGCATCTGCAGACATGAAGCAGGCTTTGATGCTATGAGCACAGCACAAAATCATACCTAAAACTTCACATGGAGTACTTAAGTGGATCACAAATGCAGCAGCAAGGAGCAGCTGTCAGACCTCGAGGCTTCCAGCTGACTGTTGCGAGCCCATAACCAAACATAGGTCACCACGCTGACGTTCTGTCTCTCCTGGTTTGAACAAGCAAAATTTGGGACCCACGATTAGTGGCAGAACCTGGAGTAGAACCAGCTGCCCTGCCTCAACTGCACTCTGCAGAGTGGGAAGGGAGCAGAGATCAGGCCCCTCACTACAAGAAGGACATTGAGGTGCTGGAGCATGTCCAGAGAAGGGCAATGAAGCTGGTGAAGGGTCTGGAGAGCAAGTCTTATGAGGAGTGGCTGAGGGAACTGGGGCTATTTAACCTGGAGAAAAGGAGGCTGAGGGGAGACCTTATCGCTCTCTACAACTACCTGAAAGGAGGTTGTAGCGAGGTGGGTGTTGGTCTCTTCTCCCAAGTAACTAGCGATAGGACAAGAGGAAATGGCCTCAAGTTGTGCCAGGGGAGGTTTAGACTGGACATTAGGAAAAATTTCTTTACTGAAAGAGTGGTTAAACATTGGAACAGGCTGCCCAGGGAAGTGGTTGAGTCACCATCCCTGGAAGTATTTAAAAGACGTGTAGATGAGGTGCTTAGGGACATGGTTTAGTGGGCATGGTGGTGTTGGGTTGATGGTTGGACTCGATGATCTTAGAGGTCTTTTCCAACCTTTATGATTCTATGATTCTAGGTGTTTGCATGTGCCTGGGGAAAACCAGAGCCCTTTCTCCTTCCCTGCTGTACTGGCTTCGTGTTAATTAGACAAAACTTGGTCGGAGAAGCCCGAGGTGATGCCACCCTGCCTGCCATACTCCCCTGGGGAGCAGCTGGGGCTGCCCGCAGCGAGTGCCCCGGCACCACCCACCGTGGCGGCTCTGCCCTGCCAGGGTGCTCAAGCGTGGTCCCCAGGRCGCTGGCTGGCGATGCTCCCAGCCCTGCTGCCACCCGCGTGGGAACCGTGTCACTCCGCCCCCAATTACAAGTGGTTAGACGTTTTAAGGCCATTCTGAACCATCTTCAGAGCTTATCGGATCTGGCAGAACACTGCGGTACATCTGTTAGGGAAGCTGATAAGACCTTGTCTGTCTTTTTAATGAAAGTCTATATGTACCGGATAATCATGCTGAATAGTACTCATTGGAAAACCTCCTAAATGTAATTTGTCAGGTAATCTTCTAGCCACTGTTGGAAAGTAGAATGAAGAATGAAATCACAGAATGGTTTGGGTTGGAAGGGAATTTTAAAGATCATCTACTCCAGCCCCCCTGCCATGGGCAGGGACATCTTTCACTACCTCAGGTTGCTCAAAGCCCCCTCCAACCTGACTTTGAACACTGCCAATGATGGGACATCCGGGCATCTCTGCTAGATCACTGGTCCAGATCCAGCTCTGATGGATGGCTTTGCGTGGCTTAAGAAGCAATCAAGGCAGCTGCTAATAAAAAGCAGGTTTGGTCTTAATATTTAAATTTGGAACTAGGGACAAGAAAATCCAATTTAGTTGTTTTTTTTTTATGCCTGTGAACTCTTGATACAATATGAAAAAACTATTCACAGCAAATGTTTACAGCAGTCATTTGTACATGCTATTGGATAAAGTCGAGTATTCGAGGATGAGGTGTGCATTCCCAAAGCACAGGCAGTGCCCTGAGGCCGTAAGGCAGTCTAATGGAACTGAAAATCACTTCAGACCTTTCCCTGGGGAAAGACTCGGGATGACACAGAAGAAAAACAACTATCCCTGTTCATGTACTTTAATTACGGTCCCATGAATTCATTTAACAAGAGGTTTTGCTATTTATAGCCAGATTTATACTTCAGTTCGATTTTTTTTTTATAATAATAGATGTTTATTTCTCTCATCCATTACATGTCATCCCAGAAGCTGCACGAATTTATGGAAAACACAAAGTGAAGCTGATGTACTTTCTTTGTAAAATTAGAAGTTCTTGGCACATGTGGGTGTCTTAAGCACACAACTCAATATGCTGTTGAGCTACTGAAAATGTAAATCTTCCAGTATTTAATTTCAGTAGTGACTGCGTTCCCACGTGGGTGGGGAAGAATTTTCCAGTTTCATTCCTTGGAGATCCTGAAACTCAGAGGTTTCCTCTTCTGTACAGAAGGTGGCACTGGAAATACAGGAATGAAAGCGCAATCCTCTGCTTGCTTTTACGAAACAGGCTTGCATTTGAGTAACATCTTGTCAGAGGGTTATTCTCGCCTTCAAAAAAAATGAGCATTCCCTCTTTCTCAGTTATTAAGGGTCCCGTTCAGCCTCTTGCAGAGGACTAATTTCCAAGGTGACTTGTACTGACTTGGGAGGGAATTCTTCGGATGTACAGTATGTGCCCTGGGTCCCATCCCAAACAGCAGCATAGTTGGCTAGTTCTGTGAAATGTAGGGGTTTTTTCCAGCCTATACCCACAGAGCTTTTGAACAAACTACAAGGGCTAATGGAAGTTATCACAGAACATATTAAAAATATGTCTGAGCTCCACAGATGAATTAGCATCTAATGTAATAGATGTAACGTCATAGCCCCGAAAGTTGAGGATAACAAGACACATGCAGAAGTGACTGCAGTTCGTCAGTACCTGCTGATGTGTTTGCATAAGCAACATTTAAGTGGTAATTTGATGTCTCTCTTGCCATGCATCAGTTGTCTTATTTAAACAGTGCTTTTCATATGCATTATACTTTCTAGGTATGAGACAGGGCTCCTTCTGCAGAAAGCGCCTTCAAAATTAGAAATGACAAGACAACGAGTAGTTTAAGCAACGCAAGGGAAAGAGATAAATAATAGTTTTCTTGTTATTATATTGCTGGATAACAAGAGTACACTGGCAACTATGCTTAGCTGTAGAATTTTTCAGCTTTAATAATTGAAGTGAGGTTTCTACTACTGTAACACTGCATGGTTACAGGTACTAAGCAGGGCAGTTTTTAGAAGAGTTGTTATGGAGTTTGGTGCCATATGCAGAAAAAGCAGTYGTTATGCCATTTACATTACTTTATTAGTTTAATGAGTTTGGCTCTATTCCTGGAAATGGTGTTGCCATTTTTGCTGTCTCTGCTGCTTCAGAATGCCATTAGGATGGGGATATATGGAGAGGCGTGACATCAGGCAGCAGAGTGGGTTTGGAAATGGCACGCTTGTTGACATGTGTCACTAGCCTAAGGACAAATGCCCTTTACTTTAAAATGGAATCAGGTCTCGACTGCTCAGGGCATAGCCAGCCCTCGGCAGATAGTGTCTTACCTAGATTTCCAGGGAAGATCCTGTTGCTGCCCATTGGTTTAGAAATATCGCTTTTGACTGTTTCTTCCAGCTGAATAACTGAAAAGGTTTTTCCGCAGCTGCTTCGTTTCCTGCACTAGTTCTGGCCAAACCCAATGTTTTCTAGGAAACCTCCTGCTGCTTCCCTGCTGTCACCTTGGAGATGATGCTCTCGATGCATATTCCTCCTCTCTTCTCTTGCAGAAGGGAGATGTGAAGGAGTAATTCCTGCTCTCCTGCCTGCAGCTGGAGACAAGCCATAGTGTTTGCAAAAGCACTTTCATGACTTGATCTGTATTATCAAAAGTGCCTTAAATGGCACTGCTGTAGTTCATCCCTTAGCATGCACTATCTTAAAACAATGTATTTAGAGCTACTTTTAAGAGCTTTAGAGTTTATTTTGGAAGGCAGGAGAAGCTGTTTGTTCAGACGTCTTCTCTCTAATCTCAATTTGCTACTTGAGTGCTTGAGGATAGGAGACAGCAAAGAAGCTGAACTGTAAAAAGAAAAGGGGAGGAATGAGGCAGGCAAATCAAAAACACTTGCCAGAAGTCTCTGAAACTTGTACCTTCATCTCAAAATTTTTTGGCGTTTGGCAGTGCTTTGCCTGTGTCCGTGCTGATAATTGCTGTATGAGCTGGGGTGGCCACTGTAACCCTTGGCTAATTGCAAGGGTTGTCTGACTTAATCTGTAGTCTGTTGGTGCAAGCAGCTTTTCATTTCAGGCTGCCTGAAGGAAACCTACCAACAACCCAGAAAGCCTATCTGGAACACTGAAAGAAAAATAGATGTTTTGCTGCAGTGGTTGTGAAGGATGGGGTCTGTAAGCTGCAGCTCACGCAGTCTGCATGGGAAAATGCCTCTGCTGGGCAAAAGGCAAATGAGAGCAGCTGTGTTACCACGGCCAGTGGGGACCATCTGTCCAGGTCCCTGCTGCAGGTGCGCGTGGTGCCTTGGGTGATGGGCCATGGATCCTTAAAGGCTGGGAGCAGTTGTTCTGAGAAGCTGATCTGCTTGGAACAGAGGGCAGAGATTTTTATTCCTGCATTAAACKGAATTTAAGTGTTTTTGGGGGAGTGGACAATGTGTGTGGCAAGACCAGCTTGAGTGAAAAGCTCCCAGTGACAAAGAATTTGCCTGGCCTGTTCAGCACTGYCCTTTATGCTTACAGTTGACAAGTGCCGTCTTCTTTCCAATTCCTCTAAGCGCTAACAAGGAGGGAGCTGCTGTTTGCTGAGCTGGGTGGCCGCGTTTGAGTTGATAGTGTCCTGAGTGCGTTGGTAGCCCTGGCTGTGCAACCAAGAGCTCCTCCTTACTGTGCGGGTCCTTCAGGGTGAATGTCCGTTTCGTGATCGCACGTCCAGTTAATGTGCAGGACCTGAGTCCAGCTTGCCATAAGAGAGGACGAAAGGCTCTTTCAAGCTGATCTAAACTATGTGGGCAGTAGGAGTGATGCAAAGGGGATAAGGATGAAGTGCTTCATTTGAAAGCGGACGCAGACTCCGGAGTCCCTGTGATGTGCAGGCGGAGGCTGCTTCAGGCCCTCCGCACGGGAGCCACAGAGCGGCAGCACTGCCTCGGCGGCGAAGGGCTTTACTGGCCGCCTGCCGTTGCTCTGTACTCGAAAAATAAAATCCAAGCGCACTGTGGAATGTAGATGCTGAAGGTAAAATAAAAATAAATCATTTTAGTTGCAGGAGCTTCGAGCTCACATGCTTGACTGAAATGGGAAGATCTTTCTTTTTTTTGCGATGTTGGAGATGCTGCAAGACACCCCAAAAATCGCACACCATAAGAGCAGCTTCTCAAAAACTGAACAGCTGCTATAAGGAAAAGTTCAGCACCAACGGCGTGCAGCGAGCTGAAAAAGGCGGGTTTGTTTTCATAGCATTACTAAAGTTTCCTTTACAACTTTACCAAAGGCTACAATTTCAAAGAATTTTTGTCCTAATTAGAAGAAACAAATTAGGCTTGCCTGAAATTCTTCCAGCGTTACCTCACTTTCCATGTTCCACGTAGGGATGCTGCACGGCCTCAGCGCTTGCCCCGCTGAGTGCTGCTGGAGGGGGTGCCGGCGTCCCCACCGCCCGCGGAGGTCCCCCCCGCTGCATGGAGGTGGGCAGGAGGGCCCTGCGCCTGCACCCAGCTCCTGCCAGGGGAGACCTGGGGCCTTTGCTTAAGCCAGGAGGTCTAAGGGGGCCTCTCTGGTTGTGCCCCGGAGATGTTAGCTCCCAGCAGAGGGATTGCCCGGGCTACTGAAGGCAGCGCCATCCTCAGCTAGGGTATGGCTCTGGTATGTCTTTGGTGTTTTTTTTTTTTTTTTTTTTTTTTNTTTTTTTTTTTTTTTTTTTTGGAAACAGCCTTTCAGAGCCTTTTCCCCTTGCATTTGTCTTCATTGTCTGCCAATTAACTGAGCAGAACTCTTAGTAGTTTCGTGAAGTTTTTCCACCCCCCCAGTTTGGAAGAAGATTGGTGACAGATTCATATGAACTTTGTTTTTTCTGAAGAGTTTGATTTAGAGGTTAATCCCATAAGCAGCTCAGCAAAAAGGAAGGGTGCTGGGGGGAAGCAGTTGCATCATAAGAATGCATTTAGGGAACATATTTCCTGCAAAAACTAGGTATTTTTTGTAGTTAAGATCCTCACAGCTTCATAATTTTCCACTTAAGAGCCATACTTTGCCCGTAGCGAGAGCATCCTGCCTGCATCCAGGTGCCCTGTGCGCATCCGTAGTGTGTGTTGAAGACAAAATGGGCCTTTTGGGGGAGTTTTCTTCTCCCACTTTAGCAATCAGTGACTTATTACTGGTGAGAGCTGAGATTCTGGAGAACAAGATAATACTGTGGTGCAGCCGAGGAGCTGGGCTGCCTGCTGCTCATGTTGGTAGTTTTACCTGCAGCCCTGCTAAGGATGCCTTGGTCCCCTGGGGCACAGAAGAGGCAGAGGAGCAGCCGAGGGGACAATTGGTGTGTCTGCCAGCAGCACTCACTGTCCCCTTCTGGTCCCTTCTGTTGGTGGAGGTTGCCTGCTCTTTTTAAAGGACTTGACACGTGCACTGTCTGGGTGTTGTGCTTTAACCCGGCAGGCAGCCAAACACCACACAGCTGCTTGCTTACTCCCCCCGCAGTGGGATGGGGGAGAGAATCGGAAAAAAAGAGTAAAATTCATGGATTGAGATAAAGGCAGTTTAATAGAACAGAAAAGGAAGGGAAAATAATAATAATAACGGTAGAATATACAAAATGAGTGATGTACAATGCAGTTGCTCACCACCTGCTGACTGCTGCCCAGCCCATCCCCAAGCAGCAATCGCTACTTCCCAGACCACACCTCCTATTTATATACTGAGCATGATGTCATTTGGTATGGAATATCCCTTTGGCTGGTTGGGCTAGCTGTCCTGGCTATGCTCCCTCCCAGCTTCTTGTGCACCTGGCAGAGCATGGGAAGCTGAAAAGTCCTTGACTAGTGTAAACACTACTTAGCAACAACTAAAACATCAGTGTGTTATCAACACTCTTCTCATACTAAATCCAAAACACAGCACTAGGAAGAAAATTAACTCTATCCTAGTCGAAACCAAGACACTGGGTTAGGTGTCCAAGCTAGAATATAACCTGAGTTGTTAAACGTCCAGGTTTCCTGACTTCTGCTTTCGAGGGTGACTACCTACGGTGATGTTTAGAAGACCAGAGGAACCAAACGCAGGACTGCCCCATGCTAGGTGGAGCTTGCCATTGCGTTTGGCACTGAAAGATACAGAGAGAAGATCGCTGAATAATTGTGTACTTCCAATAATGACAAACAAAGGTTTGGCTACGGCTCAAGAGCTGACTAAACATCTGGCAGTTCCCATCGTTTTACAGCCAGTGCCATGGTCTTTAATTTCCATGATGTTTCTGGCTATATTTCATATGTCCAATAGGAGAGGAAAGTTTGGAAAGGAAAACTAATAGATCTGTCTTTCTGTGCACGCATGGTACTGAGACCAGTGAGACAAATTGTGTAGCTCTGTAAAGTGCTGGGCAGTGTGATAAATTGTACTGCTACATTACTCTCTGTCCACTAATCCATCTCCCCTTTAATTCCCCCCCATATTACAACACCCCCCCCCCCCAGCTTCCATCAACCTCTTTCTGGGAAGGACCCCCCCACCTCCTGAGTTGCTGCAGAAATTTCTTCCTTTAACCTCCTGTGCCATTTCCCCTCTGTTACCTGAAGTCAGAAGTTGGCTGCGATTTGGAGTATAGAAATGGCCACTTTGGGACGCTCCAATCATGCCTCTAATTGTCCGTTTTCTCTAACAGGGACAGTATTACTTTTCTTCTTTGCTCTACTGCACTTTCTGGAAATCAGGCAGAGAAGCAGAGATTGGGCTGAATTTGGCATGCTCTGTTCTCCCTCCGTTTGCTTTGCTTGAGGTCTTACTGGTGGATTGTTTATTAAACAAATTAAATGTGTTGGGAATAAGACACAATTGTTCATAAATACTGTGTAAAGAGTACACAGTCGTGTACCACTGACACCAGTGGGGATTTTATAACGGACATCAATAAACACAGTATTGTGTCTAAAGAGTGCTCTTCTGGAGGTGGTTCTGTTTCTGAAGAAATGACCACATTTACTGACAAGCAGAATTAATCTGTTGGGTTTTGTTTGCATGGATTTTGCGGGAGTAAAATCCAGCTTGTTTTCCATTTCTGCACCATGAGAAGCGTATTGATTTTTCTTCACTTCTGATTGTTCACATTACTGGATTGCTTTTAAATAGTTGACAGAGAGATCATTCATTTTCCTGCCCCAATACATTTTACAGTGCCTTTCTTGTTTTATTTGTGTGTGGGGGGGTTTCCACAGTTATACATCATATTGATCACGTTTTGCAAACTGCAGTCCGTGTAGGAGTGGAGAAACTGTTCCTCTGTGGGGTTTTTCTTCCCTTCCTACCTTCTCCCCAGCAGCTTCAGCATCTGCGTTTCAGGTTCCTGACTTGGACGCGAGGCTAAAAAAAACCTCCGAGCCAAAGATCAGAAAATGCCAAAGACATAAAATGACCACGGATAAAGCTATAGAGTTGGAAGAGGTGTTCATTAGTGACAAATATTGAGAGCGGTCATTCGTGTTTTGTCATTGTAGGAGTGTTGAATAAGGGATGATGTGCTCTCTGGGGGAGTGTGAAGCGTTCTTTCAACCCAACAGACACAATAAATGAGGAAACCTCTGGGCATCTTCTCAGTGCAGAATCCACCAGGCTTTGAAATGCTGTCCTAGCCCAAACATACACCAAGGTCTGTTTAAGGTACGTGCCTTAAGATGCAGTATCTTGCTCAAAACCAGACTCGTCTGTGGCATGGAAGGAATCCGTTTAAGGGTTGCAGTAAAGGAGCAGATACCTAGTCTTATTTTCATTTGAAGATTAGCATTAGAAAAAACCCCAGTTGACCATTAGCAAAGTATGTGTGTAGCTTAAGTGGCAGTGCTAGTTTGAACATACTTGTATATTGCACAGATAGGTTATTTCATTTCTACAATTTACCCCTAGGGAGTGGAAAACTGTAATTTTTTATGTTTGCAGATAGTGATATTAAAACCCTGGCCTCCTAAAATATGCAAGCTTGTCCTGCATGGAATTTATGTCTGTCTCAGCAGGAACTACACATATTGCACAAAGCTTTTGCCCAGAAAGGTTAAAAACATCTTGTCTGTTCAGCAAGATCATGACTGAGCTAGAAATAGTTCAGATGCCTGGGGCAGGAGATGGTAGGGGAATAGCTAAACCACTGAGTTAATTCAAAACAGAATAAAAACTTTTATTTCGTTATATTGTCTTATTCTTTTCTTGGGTTTTTCTGGCCACTTATTTTATCTACCTTTCGCTTTGAGTGTAGAACAGCAAACTTTGTGGAAAAGGGTATTTATTTCTCATAGCTCTTTACACTAGAAAAATAATGGGGCCTTTTAGTCCTCACATTAGCTGTTATTAATATTGATTAAAGTATCATTACTACTATCAATCAGCACTATATATAATGATAAGAATATACCGTGGGTGAACAGTGCCTTTCTCGTTGCTGCTCCATGTGAGGAAAACCTGCATGACCATGAGCATCATCAGGTCTCCATCGCAGGCTCTGCTCAGCAGCTGCTGCCCTGCCTGCCTGCATCCGTTGGACGGCTGGGTTCACTTTTGCAGTAAGGGCTGCAGCGGTTACATGCTCAATACCTGCACATTTGCAGCACAGACAACCTGGAAAATCAATGTCAGCATTTCATCGGTCTGATTTATGCCTTAGATGTAGCTCTAGGCTAAAAGATATTTTTAAATGGGGTTTAAATGTGAATTCCTTAGCTTCCAGGGCATTTACAGTGGGCATGAAAGGCAGAACAAAACTCACCAGAGAGCTTGTTACGAATTTGGAACGAGGAGTGTGCTAATGAAGGCTCACAAAACTGCAGTGGAAGGGTCTGCTACTTGGGCATTTGTAGACATTTATGAATTAAAATATTTTTTTCTGGGGGCTAGTAACATGTCTTCCCCAGAGAAAGAGACAGTGGTTTGGAAATTATGTCCCTCCACTTCTGTCTTTAGGTGGTCTCCTCCTGTCAATCTAAATGAAGTATCTAGACCTGTCTCATAACACATCTTCACTAGAGGAATATGGATTGAATTTATGAATGGTCCCACACGCTCTGCATGCTTGTTGGTTTGTTTCTAGAGCATTTGCCAGTGGACAGTTTCAATTTAGTTCAACAACACCATACCAGAAAGCACTTAAATAAAATTAATGGCTAATGCAGCATTCCTCAAGAAGAAAGCGAGTGTGACTGTACCATGTTTGATCCTGTCAATACTTGCCTGATGCCCRCTGCCTGCCTTTCTTCAGGGGATGGGAATTGCCACGGACCCACAGCCATGGAAATGCAACTGCCCTACCAGCACCCGATGTGCCATGGAGGAGCTCTCCTCCCCCAGGTACAGCTGTCACCCAGGGGGGACCCTCTTTAATCTCACCTGCATTTAGACACTTGAATTTGTCTGAGCCTGAATATTCCTGAAATAGTGAGGCCAGCATAACGAYAGGACACGGCAGCAGTAATCGCGCTGCACTGGAGCCGATCACCAAGGGGTGAGATAAACCTTTGAATGCTCTTGAGCCCAGGTCCAGAGATCTGCCTCTAGCAATTCACCTGTATTTTGGTCACAAGGTGTTGGAGTTGAGGGAACTTTCTCTGCTGGAGGCATACAGTTGGGTAGTGGTGAAGTAATGTCTTTTGAGGCTATGTCTTGTCTCACAAACGCAACGGTGATTTTATGGTTCAGGTGCAATGCCATCAGCAGCTCAAGGTACAGGCTCTGCACGAAGGAGCAGCGTTGCCTCACTTCAAGAGGATACAATGGACGTGGGGATGACCTGACTGGTACAGAAAGCAGCTGAGAAGCTGGGGTAGCTATTATGCATGGAGGTGCAAGACAAGGCGTAAAGGTTTTTGGGAGGTGGGGGCTGAGACCTCCATCCAGCAGAGAAGGCAAATGTGCCTTCAGCCTAGCGAGAGCCTGTCTGTTGTGGGGTTGGTTCAGAGCTCGTGTGCTCAGCCCTTAGGAACTGCCTTCCCTGGTTGCTAATCCTGTCTCTCTGTGCACATTTCTGTTAAAAAGGATGCACAAATGGGTGAAGAGAGATGTCATCTCTCTGGAGGATTGGCCCACCCCGAGGAAACTGTAAGTGCACAAAGCGAGGTGAGAAGAAACCGTTCCCCAAGGTTTCCTCTTGCCGGAGGCACGCTGGAGGACAGCTCTGTTCTCAGCTCTGCTACCGAGAGGCTGGATCCGATGCTGAGCAAGTCATCTTGTCTCTTTGCATCCTTTCCCCCTGGGCCGTGTCACCTCTTTAGGCTGAAAGCCCTTCGGGAGCAAGAACTGTCTCTCTCTATCTGCTTATACAGTACCTAAAGCAATGGGGTCCTGATTTCAGTRAGGCCTCCAGGCAACAGGACAACAGTGCTAATAATGAGAATTAATAATTCATTTATCACTTTACTCTCAGTGAACAATATCCAATAATCATGTACAATTTGCTGCGTCAGTGAATCCTCTGATAGTAAACAGAGCTGGTAGAATAAAGTCACAGGAGTGAAAACCCCATGTAAAAGGAGTGGGAAAATGGTCGAGACTAATTAAAAAAATTCCAAGGAATGTTTGTGCATAGTCGTTTGCAGTATTTGCCCAGTTCTAGTAATGGCCTGGATAAAGTAAACACATGGGAAGGCAGATAAAAAGAAGAGAGTTGCTCGATCTCTTACGCAGTTCTTGTTAGAGAGCCAAATATCCAGCTGTATGATCCCAACAAGGAGCCCGTGTGCTGTGGTCACAGGGACACAGACTGGATGATCTAGGAGGTGCTTTTTCCTTCTTTAACCTCATTACGGGGTGAAGAAAGTACAGTAAGAGAAAACTGCTTGGCACAGAAGCAATTAGGTGGGAATTAAATATTCACAAGGTCCAAATGACTGGGGCATCCAGACTACAGATCAAAATCAAGCCTGCGCTGGAAATGCAGAGAAAATCACCTTTTCACATGGTATTGCATTCAACACAACTAAGGGTGAGTTTGCATATAACTACCCATAATAACCAAATGACATTTACTTTCCCCATTTGCTCCTGCCTTTCCTTTTCCCATAATTACTAGATTGCTGGATTCATAGGGCTGTGCGGATTCATACCTAGAAGATCTGGCCCTTATTTTCATTTGTCTTTACTGCAAAGCTGTTTGAAAAAGGCAGATACCGTCAGCACGGAGCTGTGTCAGGCTGCAGTGTTGTTATTGGAAACTATTGAAAACCCATCTCTTACCAACTGGAAATCTCTTTCAGAAACAGATTCCACTTGAATTATATTGTTTTATTTCTAGCACGCTGTTTACAGTGCCTGCTCACGTTATCCCTCACTGATGTATAGTGATGATGCATAAGTTAGATTTCACAACGCTGAGAAAATTAACGCTTCAGAAGAATTTCTCTCCCCCATTATTGATGTTCTGTCGGTAGCAGCACTCTAATGTTCTCTCCAGAGAAACTAATGGCACTGACAAAAATCACTGAACTTCTGTTCTCATCTAAATATCTAGATAAAAGATGGCATTTCTGTATGCGAGAAGCATTATTTGGTGATAGCAAACTGTTATCTGTTTTCCCCTTTGTGAGTTACAGGATATTTGTTAGGTTTTTCTTTTTTCTGACCAACTTTCTGAAACATGATTTGGCAGATGTTATTTACTTTCTTACATCTTTTTCCACAGAAGTATTAAAGCATTTAACTTTCATTTAGGCCACCAATTCCCATTACTTTCAACTAGAAATATCATGTCTGGATACCTAGGAGGATCTGAGTCTCCGTGCTGATCTTTCCATCACTTTGGTTACTGCACAGCTCTGGCAGACAGCATCGCTCCTCAGCTGTTCCTTAGCACTGAGAATGCTATAAACCATGAACCCCTGGTCTTGAATGTGATTTGCAAATCCTCCCAAGCCAATACTTTTGGAGAGATGAAGCACAGTCAGAAGCCGGATGCAGCCTTTATCCAAAAATGGGTTTGGACTTGAGGTGAGGCTTTATTTTATGTTAAATGTGATCATAAAGGCTTAGATTTTCAAGGCATGTGAAGAGTAAATAGCCTAATTCTTGTCAGATACTTTAAGCTTCTTTGAACATGTCATGTTCAAATCACGATTTTTAGGAACATCCAGACTGTGACCCGGAGTTTATAATCGCAGGCTGGGGTGTGTTTGCATCTGTCTTCTTCCATTGCACAGTGAGCTAAAAGTCACATTTCAGGGTAAAGTCTTTTTGGAGTTTGTTTTCTCATCGTCTTTTCCCTATTAGCAATGTGCCTTGTCTTCCCGTGAAGATTAGAAGCTCCCTGTGAACATGGTTGTGAAATGGTTTGCCGTCTCTGAGGGGTGAGCATAGATGGTTTTCCCCACATAGTGCAAATGAACTAGACTTTTGCAAAACAGATTCTGTGCTAAGTGGAAAAGCGGTCGGTTCTCTCTGCAGATGAACGCCCTGCTGGTGGTTACACCTGGGGATTGCCTAGCAAAGCCCATGGCAAAAGAAATCATGTCTGTCTTCCTCAACTGTGTTACCAGAGGATGGAGGGGCAATTTTTGGATAGGAAGAGTCATTTGATTTTGTGCATAGTGGTGGACTTCTCAAGCATATTAATTAGCAGAAATGATGGAGACGGTCTCTTCAAAATAGACCATTATTAACTGAAATGTCAACAGTAATAAACTTCACAGGGGGCATCTGGCAGCGGCTGGATTAGACTAATGGTTTACCATCAACAGTCCTGAGCTGGAGCTGATCAGGAGGCTGATCTTTGGGGAAGGTGATTTCCATCCATCCCTCCCTCCCGACATAGCTTCTGATCGGGCCGTTCGACTGGGGTGTCATCCCAGTGTTCATTTCTGCAGCGGCTTGAGTCATGCCAAATGCTGCATTGTGTGAATGCCATTCAGCTTTGATTTCATTGGTAGCCAGGAATCCCTCCAAATGAATATTCAGCCTTACATACTCATAAGTTTGTGAATAAAGACCTGTTGGTGGGATGAACCACTAGCAGCTTTCAAGCACAAACAGCATGTGCATTTCTAGATAGAAAAATGAGAGTATAACATTTTAAAGCTATAAGGAATTCAAATATGTAATGTTTTGGACAGCTGATTTGAAAGTAAAAATCCAGGCAGGGATTTTCTCATTAAGCCACCTGAAACAAAATCACAATGGCTGCGGAAGATGCTTTCATTGAAGGACATGGACATTTGCCAGTACTAATCAAAACAGTGCGGGCTTGGGAATACTGCTGCTCACAGACTTGGCCGAGCAACAGGGAAGCCAGCCAGAGCCAGCGCGTTTGCTGGATCTGCTCTACCTCGGAGCTGGCGGAGGGATGGCGTGCAGAGCTGTGGCAGCGGAGCATCTTCCGACCTGGGGATCAAACCTTCTTCTGCAATGCCACTGGCACCAGCCTCATCCTCGTGCCTGGGTTATGGCAAGAGCCATGGTGGCTGGTGGCTGGTTCACGGGCATTTAGGAACTTTCTTCTCTCTTGTGCTGGCACCAACTGATGCCTGATCCAAACCTCCACAACCCTAGCGACTCCGCAAGCCTGCAGACCCCAGTGCTACCCACTGCTAAGCAAACTTTAAACCTCCATCTTATAGGTATATCATGAGACTTAATTAATGCTTCTGAAGTACTTTGAAACCCTTGGATGACAAGCAGGCTAAAATATTGCCAGTCCTTGGGGATCTTCCCCTTCAGTGAGGAGTTTGGGTTTTTTATTTAGTGAGCAGTGTTGTCTGAGGACTGTCCTGACAGTGATTATTTCTGAGGCAAAGCAGCAACACATTCACAAGGCACTGCTGAATTTTAAATAGATTCCAGTTTATCRTTGAAATACAGCAATGGAGCAAACAATCCCTGTTGCACTGCTGCAGCAAGCCTGACCTGAGACTCTGCCTCCAGAAATTGCTCTACAACTTAGTGCAAAAAAGGCACACAGAAATCACAGTGCAATGCGAATGCGTTCAGGAGGTCCTACCTTTTTTTCCTCAGGCAAAAATGCATGGAGCCAGATAATGCACTTTTTCTGTAGGAATGTGTCTTACCTTGCTCTGCATCTTTAAGTTGGGTAGTAATCTCTTACACCTCGGGGGAAGGTCTGGGGCAGTTCAGCAATGTTAATAAACAATGTTACAATAATGCAGATTATGTAAATATACGAGGTTTTCTACCATTTCTGTGCTACCCATGGGAGCAAGTATCTTCTGGCGTGTAAGCAGGCTGCAGAATTGAACCCTCTTCCTTTTTAAAAAACACTTCACAAGAACAGAAATGTCTTCGGAGGTTCACTCGTCTGATAGCCTAACTAGTGACTGTGAACACAGCACACACTGTGCAGAAGCCAAATAACCCTCCAGGAATTCTTCCTATTAAAATAATTGCTAGGGCAGAGGAATACTGCAAACAGCTGTGGCTCATCCCATAAACATATTCTCCCTCCTTTTGGAGCCTCAGCTTCCAACTTATGCCAGAGCCTGTCAGCTGCAGGAATAGTGGAACATATTTCCTTTGCAGAAATGAAACGATTACTGTTGAATAAATATGTTATGCATAGACCTGAACTATCCAGTGAGTATTGTATATGCAAAAAGGAAAAAAGTGACAGTGTTTCACACTGCAGTGAGCTGAAGCGACAGTTCATCTGCCTAACATGATGGCAGTGGAGCTGCCTTGTGTTAGCAGCCTAGTAACGCTGAGTTTAATGAACCCCCCCAAAACCAGCTCAGCTCTGAATGGCGTCATCTTGCCATTACGGTGCACTTGCCCTGACTGGGAAGGAGGCTGTAAAATGTCATGGGGGATGTGCCAATAGAGAGATTCCCCTGCAAACTGAGCATCCTCGTGTTGGCAGCCGGTCCTTCTCCTCCACAGCAGCGCATGCATCCCCACCTGGGTTTGCTGGCGGGTCGGGCTATCCAGCCCCCAACGCCTCCCCCTGCGCTGCTCTTCTGCAGAGCCGGGAGCTTCGGCGCAGAGCGGGGACCCAGAGCCTCTTCTCGGCCCCTCGCGCTGACTGCAATGGAGGATGCCTGGGCAGATTTATTTATTCTTAATATGCCTTTCTCCCAGAAATGGCCCCAAAATGGAAACCTTGCTGGTTAGCCCAGGATGTATGACTTTGGTCCCTAGTCCATCCACTCTGTTGGTAAGCTCCCAGTTGGTTTCAGAGGGCTGAAGCTTCCCGACTGCCCCATCGGGCCACCAGCAAGGGTCCTCTCTTCTCCCTCTTTGCTCTGGCCAAGCGTGGTGTCCGTCAGACTGGGGCTCACAGCTGCTTTGTCAACTTGGCTTGAAATCGGCCGGATCAACACCTCTTGCGAGGCGGCGTGGGGACGGCAGGTGCCCTGGTACCAGCCATCACAGTGACAGATGGCGCCGAGCGGGATGCATGGCTCTCTGTTTGGTGGAGGCTTCATTATTGTGAGGAAAAGCTATTTCCCGGGTTTTGTTTTACAGCGTTGTGAAAATAAAACATGAGGCCCCCGGGGTTGAGAAGACTGACTGACTAAGCAGACAGTTAATACTTGGGTTGAAAGAAGGATTAAATTCTAAGAGGTGGCAGTGGAGTGGTCTGCAGGGGTAAGTGTACTCTGAYGCTCACCTGATGTGGGCAGTGGTGGGATCCATGTTCCAGCCTTCAGACTTGCTCTGAGCAAATAGCACCCTCTCGCCTTGCTCCGACTTCCCCCTTTTTTTATTTCTGAGATGGCGATGCTTTGAGGAAGGAACTTGCTGAGCCTTCTGCGTTGTGCCTGTGGCTGGGCTTCTCTGTTGGAAGAGCTGCCACGCAGCAAAGGTTGCTCCTGAGTTTGCAGGTGGTGATGGGCGATGTTTGTCGACAGCTGCCAAGCCTGGCACTTTGGGGACGGCTGTGTGCGGTGTGGCCTCTGTCCCCCAGTGTGCCCCGCGAGAGAGCATGTGTAGGGAAGGGGGACATGGTTGGAAGGTGGGAGCTCTTTCACCTGGCTTTGCCATTGCAGCCAACGCAGCRTGAAATAAAGCCCTCAGTTACAGGGAGCGTATGGAAAGGTGTTAATGGGACCTGTTTCTTCAAAGCTTCAGCAGCCTCTGCTCCCATATCTCCTGAGCATGGTTGGTGTCCACCAGCAACATCAGCTGGATCTGCCGAGACTGTGAGTCCTCCTCGTGCAGAAAGCGCCGGGGGCAGCCTCCCTGCGGGCAGGACCGCGTCCGGGTGGCCTGGGGGTGCCGGTCACCCTGGCTTCTGCTCCAGAGGGAGCAGAGGCAGCAAGCTTCACCTCAGGGTGGTGAAAGCGGGATGGGTGAATCCCAGCCCACGTCTTTAGCAGGGCGCTAAATTCATCACTGTAAAATGCTCCACCATCGGCGTAGGTTGCTTGCCTGACGAATGGGAGAGGGCTGTGATGGTCCTACTGCCTGGCGCTGGACCATTGCTGGCGCGGGGCTGAGCATAAGGAGTTGATGAATCGCCCTGGAGATATCCAGGTACCCACGTCCCCCAGGCTGCAGGAAACACTTCCGAACCAGTTCCTTTTACCCTCTAAATTAATGTCGGTGAAGCTGGAGTAAATGTTTTTAAGAGAAGTTGAGGGCTAATAACAGATTCATTGCTCTTTGCCCACCACAAGCTGAGGCTGTTTTGGCATTCACCCCTGGCGCTGCGGGGCTGGTTGACATGCAGAACTGCAAGAGCTTCAATCGATGCACAGAGTCAATGATACCCCGGGCGCAGGGAGCCCTGGAGTGTCTCTGCCACAGCCTCCCAGGAGAGCAGGGGAGGCGCACACCAGCATCCTGGCTGCTCGTAACGCACGGTGTGTGTGTGGAACGCAGGCTGGTGCAGCCTCCAGCACCTCTGTGGGACTCGGGGCGACTGCTTTGGCTGGAGTCAGCACTCAGAGATGCTCCAGTCTGGCTGCTCAGTCTGCTTTTCAACCTGGCCACGGAGTTAATCTGACAATACTTATTTTTCACGAATATCAGTTGCCTTTTGTGCTGTTTCTTTATTATTTTGACCGTGGGCTTTGCCAAGATGTAATCTAATCTTGAATAATTTACAGACGGGCATCATTTCAATCTCAGCCCTATGGGAACACATACGATTCTCTAACAGGTTTTTACTGCCTGGCTGATTTAAAGCATGATCTCAAGAAAAGCCTCATTTGAGAAGGGCTGGAGCTCCTGGGTGCACTCACACCGTGCTCACAGCCCTGCCGTCYGTCTGTATGACTGACGGCAAAGGGCCGAGCTGGGGAGGGCAGAGGGTGGGAGACCCTGGGGCCGGAGGGGCTCGGGGTCCCTGGGCTGGGACCACCAGGTGCTGCTGGGCTGTGGTTTGCTGTTACAGAAAGCTGGGTGAGAGCATGAGCCCCTGAACCCACCGATCCACCCGGGGCAGCTGCCTGGTGCTGGGCAGGGCGACGCAGAGAGGGAGGCGAGACGAAACAGAGCAAACCCCAGTCTGTAGCTGCAAAGGGACATTAGGGAAAAAATGCAGAGGTCAATGTGAACTGTATTTGCCCTAGTTTTATGGGCTTGGTATTCGTCTGAGAAACTCAAACCCTCTGACAGGCCCATTTATTTCTGTAAGTCACGTCTGGCTGGAGGAGATGAGCAATGGACACTGCCACCTATGAACCTGATGTATTGGCAAGCTGTCGTCAGCCCTTACTCTCACAGCTGTATTTCTTCCCACTCAGCCTGCGGGAAGGGGAAGGTTTTGCAGGGAGCAGCGCTCACTGGCATGCCGGCTCCACGAGCAGCCTGTCAGGCTGCTAAAATAGACTGCGCCATATTTGCAAAATATTGTTAATCAAGAGACACAGTTCAAGGCATTTGACTGGCACATCCAGTTAAGTGGTAGCAAACACATGTTGTAAAACTACTGTGCTGAGGCCACCTTCCTAATGAATGCAAAGTGGGAGCAATCAATCAGAGCTTCGAGAGCAGTCAGCACGCAGCTCCCTGCATCTGCAAACGCAAATTGAATGAACAATAATGAGTGTTATCTAATTAGCCCACACAGCTGCAATGTTACAGCCCCATATAGGACATACCTTGTTAAATTTCATGGTATGTATAATAGAGTGTCTAAGTTAAAATGATTGAGCTTCACCATGTGCATGCCTAGTACAATACAGATAGGTAGATTCTTCGTAATAAATGCATTATCCTCAGCAGATGGCCTCTGGATTAACTAATGCAAGGATCTCTTTAACAGTAAGCTAGTTAAAGTGCAAATTAGCCAGTGCAGTACAGTTGCTTGGTGTACGAGTGCTTTGGCCCAGGATCATCAGTAGGCTGGGAGCAGAGACCTCGCTGTCACGGGGCTGGCCCTCAGTGAGCTTTCTCATGCAGCCACTTCTCCAGGAGCTTTGTTACTTGGTTTGTCGGGTGTCGGGGGAGGACGGGGAAGAGAGCTGTCTCGGGGCACTGTGCTGCAGGGAGCTGCCGAGTGCATGCCTTCCACGGCTGGTTTCTTTTGAGACGGCAGTTTTAAGATGGGTGCCTTAGTCCTCTGCAAGCCATGGAGCTCTGTCCTTTGCAAACAAGCCTCCTCAGAAGCAAGCATGCCTCCCTCACCCCAAATCACAGGTGGGGTTCTGCTTGAGCTCAGGCTCACGCTGTCCCTAAACACACTCCTCAGCAATAACATCTGTCTCCTGGTGTGACCATGCAGAAGATTTTCTTTTGCATTGTCCAATAATCTTGGTGTTTTGAACCACTTGGCATGACACGATGCTGGAAAGCAAATGATAAATGATTTAGGATCGTCAGCTGAAAACATTCTCTCAAGCAGCCCTCGATTCTCTCAAGCAGTGTTCGAACTGGATGCACACGCTGATCATCAGCAGGGCTTAGGAGTTTTTGAGTCACTCGTGACTCAGTCCTGATTGCGTTTGTAGTGACTTGTTTACTTGAAGTGGTTGGAGCATCCCTCACCTTTAGGCTCCTAGTAAGTATCCCATGGAAAAAGGTATGTTCTAGCGGGCAGGTCAGCCTCCCTCCACTGACTRTTGAAACCTGAACATTCTGCCCAGGCTCTGCGGCTGGATGATTGGAAGACCTGCCTCAGGATAGTCCTACCTAACATCATCCAGCGGCGCGCAGAGGTACCCAGGCTAACCCTCACCGAGCGAGCACGTTCGGCAGCTGTGCCTCTGGTGGGAGCAGCAGCGTGTGCTCGCTGCGGAGCTGCTCCAGCCGAAAATTAACTCCGTGCATTCATCTGGCTTTCACTTTACCTGCACGGAGACTAGAAACCCATTTCACAGTAGTTCTTAACAATGAGAGGGAGAACACCTGGGGCCAAATTTATCCCTGAGACAGTTTTATTCAAATCCATGTCAGGAATTTGGCCAAAGTAGTAGTTCAGGCAATTCTTGTGTCTTTGTCACCTTCATGTTCAACAATATCTGCTCTTCCCGCAAAATCTGTGGTGACGCTGCAGGGGATGGTGTTTAAATATTGATGCTTTAGCAGCTTATGTTTTTAATACATTTTAAATTATGCACATTTTTATTGGACTCTAGGTTCATCATCAAATTAGTCTCTCCCAGCTGCGCAGTAGGGTGTTTAGTAGCTCCGTATTGATTTCTGCCTCAATCTTTCAATTCTTGTGACTGGATGCATCTTAGTGCCTTGGCAAGGTAAACAAATCCACGCTTCAGTGAATTAACTCTGATTAAAAAGTGTTCTGTTGAAAGATCCCTGGCCAATGATCCACTGAAATCCTTAGAAGCAAGGATAACTTTTATGATATAGTGACTGAATTTCTTATAATTGTTTGAGAGTGATGGAGAGCTGTGGGCATTTGCTACTAATGCCCAGGCCTGGGAGTCCAAGGGCTGGCTTTTCATTTCCCCCTCTCTTCTGCAGCCCTGGACGGATCATGGAGCATCCCCAGGGACCGGCTGTCTGCTCCAGTGCCTCCTTGCCTGTCGGGATGAGCCCAAGGCTGCACATAGCTCAGCACAGCGCCTGGGTAGGAGCTGGGCGACTCTCGAGTGCTCTTTCTATTCCCGCTGCAATCAGAGTGCGGTGCCCTGGCTGCTGTACAAGGTGAGGGTTTTCCCTCCACGTGAAGCGTTTACTTTCTAAAAATGCGGAAAGTGGTGTCATCCCTTATCTAAAGGATAAACACTCCTGCGTAACTGGGTTTTTCTTTAGATTTGGTGAATGGGCTCTGTATTGTTTCAGTGGGACTTTTGCAAAGTGCAGTGAAAAGAGAAGATGTATTTGCACCAAGTACAAGTATTGTGTGGGCTCTTCCTACAAGAAAATCATTAATAAAAGATCCATTCATTCTTCTCGAGGCGGTTCTTATGCCATCATGCACAAGATACATTTTTCGAGTGAGGTGATAAGTTTCTAGGATGCAACATCGGTTTTACAGTAGAGCCGCTGGCATTAGTGAGAGGAGAATGGTAACATAAACCGTAAAAATAACAGATGGAAGGCAGATATAATAAAATGGAAGCACAGGCAAATTATAAAACCATTCAAACTGTTCATGCAGATAAAACAAGGAAACAAAACCACATCTAAAATCAGAAGAACCGGGTGTCTGTTGGGGAAAAAAATGTTTGATTTTGGTTTTTGTTAGTGTTGTTTGCAGTGGAGGCATTCAAGTTCAAAAGACCTGAAGGAGAAGCAGTGATTTGTGTTGCAGGGGGAACTTTTGCTGTGACACCGTCATTTACTGGTGAAGATCATTTCCAGTGTGGAGGCTTAAAGATGGTGGGTTTTTCTCAACTCACACTGCAAATGTTAATGTTCAGCTTGTGCCAGTGCAATTACTTTATTGCAATAATAAAATATCGTCTAAATAATTTAAGAAACACGAAAGGAAAAAGAGCCCTCAAAAACTGTAGGGGCAGCTGAATATGAAAGTGGAAACACAAAACCATGCTGGGAGCTTCTGGAGCATTCCTGGGTGTTTGACGGGATAGCTGCCGGGGACAAGGCTGGGGTGGCACCGCGGTGAGGAGCAGACCCCGGTGAGAGCAGGGATATCCCCTGGGGAGATGTGGGCTCCTGGGGGCTTCTGCAAACACGCCGTGCCAGGAGACAGGCTGCAATTCAGGAGTGGCTTTAAAAATAGCCACAGCATGAATGTCTCGTTGTTTCTTACAGGAGATTGTGGTCTCAGGGGTTTGCTCTGAGGCTGGAATAGAGCTGGGATCTGTCTGGGACTAAAGGCCCAGGTTGTGGGATGCTTTTTACTGGTAACCATGAATTCTCCCATTTGAACTGGGATACACCAAGCATCTAGTTGTGGTCCAGACCCCCAAGGGAGTTTCAGGCCATTGCATCCAGGAAGGGCTTATCCTCGTTGTTCACTGGTGGCGTTAGACAGGCAAGTAACGTCCTGGGCTTGCCCTTGGAAGATCGTGTAGCATCTCTGATGTGCTGCTGCTGCTGCTCCCCTCCGGCACGTGCTGTTCCTCAGCACCTGGGGCTTGCAGACGTAGTGAAGCAGCTTTGTGGAAGTGTGATGTCTGCCTGTGGGCAGGACAGCTTGGTGTGACGCAGAGCCCAGGACCCGTGGTGGTGGGCAGCTTGCGGGCAGTGTTTGCAGAGAGGGGAGGCTGTGCAGAGTCCTCGTGAGGCCGTGGGTGGGTGGTGTGGCGGTTGTTGCTGTGCTCCTGTAACAGGGCTGATAACTGTGACCGATACTTCTGCTGCTGGGACAGTGTGCTGAACCGACCTCGCTGCCCTTCATGCATTGCTCACAGTGCTCATCGTGCCGCTGCGATTTTGAGAGTGACAATAACTGATCCATAAACCTCTGTGGTTGAACACCCCCCGCCGTGCAGACCCTGGCTTTGAGGGCTTCGCTGGCAGGTGAGCTCATGGCCCTCAGTTCATCATGAATGCCACCACAGGGATGAAGGATGTTGGAGGCTGTGAGCACCACGGAGTGTCTGGTAAGATGATTTTAAAAGACCCAAACAAAAGACTAGGTACATTGGAGCATCCAAAATCATCTAGCCAGTACCCTGTCTCCAGCAGAAACTGGGCAAATACCAAGTGATCTGTGCCTACAAATAAGCCTCCCAGTTTCTAGTAATTAGCAAATTAGAGACTTCCTGAGCCAGAAGTTGCATTGGGACCAAGGGGCTTAATAGCCACAGATAGGTTTCTCCTCTGAATTAAATTAATCCCTTTTTGAACTCATTTATCCTTCTGGCCATCGTGCATCTCACAGTTTAATTACACAGTGCCTGATGATTTAACTGGGTGTCCCTTTCCCGTTGTACTGAGCATAAGGAACAGACATTCATAGCCTCCCCTTCTTTACACCATTTATCCAAAATCTCACTGCAGGTTTCTACAACATCTGATGCTTATTAATGCCTCACTTTCTGAAGACACTGGACTGGGAATCTGTTTTCTTTTTCTTAATGTTTTATCAGTGCATAAAGAAGAGGGGGATGAGATCTGAGTATGTTCTGAAATCTCTATCCAGAAGGTAAACAAAGACCCGCAAGTGAACTTCTATTTTGAAGTCTTAGGATTTTTAAGCTAATCTCACATTTTTGGCAGAGAGGAGGAACTGGTTCACTGAAATGTTGTGTATTTAGTAGGAGGTAATGCAGACCTAGTAAAGGTAAAGCAGTACGTGGGCTCCGTGGAGCTTTCCCAGTGCAAAAGCATACGGATGGGACTGGAGATTGTTCTGTTGTCCTTGTCTTTCAACAGCCTGGTGTGCTGCTACAGGAGACCTCTCCGTCTGGTGGAAGGGGTGTTATGAACTATTATGTATATTGCAATTTTTCTGTATTTGTGAAGTATGTGCAACAGTTCATGAGAAGATCTCAGTAGCTGCAGCTCAGGAAAGAGCTGTGCTGTGTTTCAAGGACTGAAGCCACTCGCTCTGCTGCAAGCGGCTCCTCTGCTCAGCTCCAGCCCTTTACACGAGCCGAACCCATTTCTAGGAGTTAACCTGAAAGTTACCCCTAGTTGTATTCTCCTATGCAGCTTTGACCTTGTAGTGTAGTTGTACACCCTGATCTCCAACTGTGTGCAGTAGAGAGTGATAACATGAATAAAACCCAACAGCTTAGCTTACAGTGACAGCACGTTGCAAACAATACTTTGACAACAAAGCAGACAGGGATGAGAAACTGCAGGGCAGGGGACAATTGCCATCCTACCCAGCCCATGCAAAGGGGCGACGAGTACTTTGAAACTGATTTGAGCTATGCTGTGCTGAGTAGTAGGGAGGAAAGGGGGAAGAAGCAAATAGCACACAGTTTGGCACCTTGATTTATTTTTAGGTACCCTTGAGCTGTATAATTGACTCTTTGTTCTCAAAGATTGGCATTATTGCTCCAAATTTCATAATTCTTCCCGATATAGAGCTCACTTCAGAATCACAGCATTTGGAATATTGCTCTGAAACATTTGGATCATTCCAGTGGAGCTGGGTGTTACAGCCAGCCTTTATGTTTTACTCTGCAATGGGTGCAATTAGAGATACAGCTTCAAAGTAAAATGTGGGAAAATATGACTACTGGGGGCGTGAAAGGGAGGAGAGAAAAAATATTGCCTAGAAGCTGATTCTGCATAGACAAAAAGAAAAAGGTTCATAGCTAGTTCATCAGGAGGAAACCCAGAGTGTACCAGATGGGTCTGTCTGTCCTTCTGGGGTGTTTGTAATACCCCGTTTACTGCAGTGTCTATAGTAGCCATTGGAGCTGCTGCTCAAGCACAGGGGGAAAATCACGATGACTGCAGACTTCAGTGGGCGCTGCCGCCTCTTTGAAATGCACACAGAGCTAGAGGCTTGTGAGGGCACCGAGGCACGATGGCCCTCTCCCAGCCCTTTTCTTTCTCCTGCAAGGCCGGAGATGAACTGACTGGCCTGTGCAAATCATGCAGTATTATATGGTGTGGCAGTCAGAAGAGAAAATAACTGTCAAGTCTGGGCTCAACGGACAAAATTGGGAGTGGTTTAACTTTCTTATGAGTTGTAGCTTGAAGAAGCATGAGAGCTTCTGCATTCCTGCAAGTCCCCGGGACTGCTTGTCGCCTCCCTCGCGGATCCCCCAGCCTCCTGTCCCAGCACCGCTTCAGGCGCTGGAGCCGGCGGGATGGTGCCCTCGGGACGCCGCGTGCCCTAGGATGCTATGTGCCCTCGGGATGCTTTGTGCCCTCAGGTTGCCACATGCCCTCGGGATGCCRCGTGCCCTCAGGTTGCCGTGTGCCCTCGGGATGCCATGTGCCCTTGGGGCGCCTGGGCACCTTGGCTGCCTGGCTTGGCAGCTAGCAGGCTCGTGCGACCGTATGGATGTCAGCCCAACAACAGGGGTGGGATAATTTCAGGTCTGCAACCACACAGCCTCTAACAGCTTTCCCCAGTGTCTGCTCCAAGCTGTTTACGAGCCTTGCCCAAACAGACGTGGTGCCGTGTCCCTGCGCGACTGCTCCACGGCTCTGGTGACCTCTTTCACACCGTTGAGCTGGGTCCTGCACTCCTGTTGAGGAAGGGGCTGAGCTTTCCATTTTGCAGATTTTGGGGGTTCAGGATCTGCTTGGGGTCACATGCAGATGACAGTGATGTTTCCTCATGCTCTTCTTGCTTTGCTTCTGGTTGGAAATCTTTTTAATTTTTTTGTTTAGGTTTTTTTTCAGAGGGAGGGCAAAGGAGTAAACCTTTCAAGGTGCTCATGATCTCTTATTGATTTTATGCAATGATATTCTTATTTATAACAGCATCAGGTCAGAATTAGGCTTTTTCTACTGGGGTTTATGATGATGATGGCAATTTTATGAGTCCTCATCTTCCAGAGAAAATGAGTGATTAAAGTTTTCAGTGACCTTGTTGTATCTACAGTTTTCTGCACTTCACTCTGGAAAATCTAAGCAAGAGAAGCCATTGGCCTCTTTGCAATGTCTGGGGCGGTTGGATTTGTTTATTTGTTGGAGTTTTTTTGGCTGGGATTACAAGGCTAATACTTTATCAGAAATCCATAGTTTTCTGTGGTTCTTAAAACATTCCAGTGTATTTTACATTTAAATAGAAATGAGGCCTCCTTGAAACAAATTTATTCCGGTTGGCTTTGCACATTGATGATTAAAGAATGTGGTTCAATTTTTTTGTCTCATTCTGAGCAATGTCTCATTAGATTTGCTTTTTATTGCTTTTCATATCCATCATGATTTGTGTCAGCAGAATGGTTATATAGACGGACAGCTTATTATCAGCTTTAAGTGAAGAAACAGAACACAAGAATGGTTGCTAAAAAAAGGGAAAGGTAATTAACGCTGGGTGCCAGAATATAAACGAAGCTTGACATTTTCACTTTGTAAATCCAAGTTAACCCCTGTCTTAATGTTATAGAGTGCAGGAGGGGATGCGGCGCCTCTGCCCGCGTCTCTGCATCTCCCCTGGTGCTGCGTGTCCTGGTGCAGCGCGGCGGTGCCCGGCGTGGCTTCAGCTGCTGGTGTGGTGGGATCTGATAGAGCTGCGGAAATTGCTGCAGAGCTCCTACACCCAGAGCTGAGCTGCTTAACCTGAGCTGCGGTTAGCCCACGGTGAAAGCTTTTGGTCAGTCAGGAATTCAAGCAATTGCTTTTTCAGTGCACTTTGCTGTCCCCCCTGCCCCTTAATTTTCTTCTCCTAATGTGATATGCCTGCAAAGTAATTGGGCTCAGTTATTTGATGTATAAAGTGGGAGTGGGAGGGAGGGTCAGGGAGGACAGATTAAAATGAATTGGGAATCTTTAAGTGAAGAGAAAAGAGGACTGGAGGGAGCCATGATAACTCTTTACAAATACTTAGAGGGACATAATAAAGAGGAAAGGGACCAATTACTCTCATTAGTCAGTGCAAACTGAACGAGAAGTAATGCCTTACGCTGCAGAAGGGAAACGTAGATTATAATGGAAAAGTTCGAAGAATAACACCACAAAACRAGCTGCCACGGGAAGGCGTTGGTCCTGCTGCCCCGGGACTGCACAGGGAGGGCTTTCAGAGATACTTCAGTCAGTCCTTGGAGGGTTCTCAAGTGGCTGTGCATGTCAGGTGCCCAACTTGCCCAGAAACACCAACTTGCACCTGTAAGTTGCTGAATATTTTGAAAACGTGGTTGTGAATGTTCAGTGCCCCCTCTCCTCCTCTTCCTACTGCCGGTACAGAAAAGCTTCAACTTTTATCTAACTGTGGAAGCCGCTCTGCCTAACTTCTTTCCATGCAGTGAGCCCGGGGCAGCTGATGCCCACTCGGGGATGTGCGTTGCAAACAGCTTCGGGGCGAACGGGCCATACCACGGATACTGTTTTGCAGCTGTGAACTCTGGGTTGGAGACATCCCCAAGCTTGCCTGAGGCACGCAGCTGCGCCAGCTGGGACGACAATCCCGGTCTCCCATGGCCCAGCAGATGTTCTGCTGGCGCCCGGCTGTCCTCTCTGCAAGGAGGAGTTACGGGTCCTGCCTCTAAAGCTGCGTTATGGATCCTAATGAAGTAGTGCTGGCGTGAGCCTCCAGCAGTACAGGGACCTGCTGCTGGACCGCTGTGAGGTTGAAAGTTCCCATAGCACCTTTGAAAAGCAACCAGTAGAACCACTTTTATTGTCTGATAGCTGAGCAATTAACTTGTGTCACCACTGTATAGTGTTTCTTTTGCCATAATATGGAGCTTTTAAGAAGAAAATTAAACCTGCCAAGCATCATTACATGATAAGCCTACCAAGCAAGCAACTATTCAGATTTCAGTGGCCTTGACTGAAGAACTTGGTAGAGTTCAGACAACTGAAAAATGCAAGCATCTGGCCAGACTCCAGATAATTTAGCAGTAGATTAGAGATAATTTTTTGCAGGCTTCATGTATACCTGGTGATTCCTATTCAACTATGGAAATTTCTCCTGTTCTTGCATACATCCTCATTATTTGAGGTGACACATTAAGTACCAGCCTACAGTTTGTTGCTCCTGCTCCTTCTGATCATATACTTCTCAATGAAATGGAAGTGAAAATGAGAAAAACTTGGGAGAAATCTGAGTGGGAATCATGGAGAGTGTATTAGCATTTGGTAAGCTGGGCACAAGAATCACTCAGGAAATTAAAAGGAGGGTGATATTTTGAGGTGATAAAACATTAAAATATGAAACTTGCATTTGAGTCAGAGCCAGCCTTAATTTTTCCTTTTTAAGCTGTAGCTTATGAAAAGCTTGAGCCCATGCCAGTAACAAGTAAAGTCTTTGGGCTATTGCAAAAGGGAGAAGGGAGAATGAATTAAAGGGTGTTAGAGCTGGCCTTCTTGGTGAAGTCCTGATCAAATGAAATGAGAAATGCAGAAATAGGTCAAAGGACAGAAAAGGTAGCCATATAGCTGAAACAAAAAGGCAGGCGAGCCTACTTACATGACATGTTAATTAAGGCAATGTAGTTGTAGCCGTCCATGTTGGTGATGGTCACCGAGCACGGAGGCGGCAGTGGAATGGCCATCACCTCTTTGATAATGAATTCAGCTTGGCTGGCTCCCACTGACACTCACAAAAGTGTCTCTGATGGACAGAGACAATGCTTCAGAAGAGCCAAATCCTTAATGGTGCAGCTTCAGCTTAGGTGGTTCTCCTGCTGCCCCACCAGCCGGAGAGATGTGGTGATCTTGAGGTACCCAGCACAGCTTCAACCTGGTTGCGTGTTGGTCTTCAACTGGAAGGTCTTTAACTTACAAAAAAAAAAATAGCAACACAAATCCTTCCCCCATCCTTCAGCTTCATGCGATTTTCAGGCCGAGTCAACGCTCACCTGAAGGCTGGCCAGAGAGGTTGGGGAAGGTCCGTGCCCTGGACTCTGCATTCGACGGGATGGGGGGGGTGTAAAACAGTTTCTGTGTTTCTCTGCAAATACCAGAAAAGAAGATGCAGGCATGAACTCCAGGAGGAGTTGCTGTACAAATGGCTTCTGGGGATGGCTTAGGATGAGGACTGTCCCATGGCTGGCAAGTGGGCTGCCAGCTACAGCACCGGGGCCAGGGGCATTCGCTGCTGCGCTGGATTTTGGCCAAAACCGCTCACTATCCTCTGAAGGCGATGGCTGAGCGTGTGGCCCCTGCGCCCTTCCGCAGGCGGCGTGGGGCAGCGGGTGCTGGAGGAGGTGGCGGTGCGGCTGCGCGCGGCGGGAGCCAAGGGGGAGCAGACCCTGCCCGGGCTGCCCACAGCGCTGGCTCTGCCTGGGCTTGTACCTGCACAGCCTGAGCACAGAGTGATGCGGCGGGGAATGAACACAGTTTTCCTCCTCTTATGTGAAGCCTCAGTTATTCATTGGTAAAGTTATAAACCTTTTGCTTTGTTGATTTTTTGTTTGGATTTTTTAAAATTATTTTTAAAGCTCTGCTATGGCCTGTTGGAAATACACGTAAAGAGATTAACARAGCATGCTGTAAAGGCAGGAATAAATAAAATATCCCAAATGCAATGTAATACAAAGACCTCAAGTGGTTATTTTGTGCTGATTTTTCTGTTCTCTGTGTGTGTATATGGTTCAGTGGTAAGAAACAGTATATGCCCTCGTTGTACACAAACTGCAAGCTGCATCCAGCTCTCCCGCAAGCCATAGCCCAATGTCCCCTCTTGCAGCATGAATATATAGTCCTGAATACACAAAGCAAGAGAAAAACGGGAGAGTGGGTGCCACCACACAGAGCAATGCCCGCGGTCCCTTTCCCCRCGCTGAGGCTCTGCCGGTGCCTGTGCCTGCCGAAGGATGTGCAGAGGCTGGCCAGGCTCCCGCCTCCCTGCTGGGGCACCGGCCCCTTCTTGTTTGTTTGTTTGAATTCATTCAGCTCCACAGCAAAACGATTCCCTGGGAGGGCGATTATTTTGTTGCTGGATTTTCTTCTTATTCTCTTCTGTGGCCATTATCGACGGTACAGATTTCATTACATCCGTTCAGTGGAAAGAGATGATAAAAACCAAAGGGGAAAGGCAGGAAAACACCATTTAAGAAATAAATGCAAAGTTATGATGCCTCTGTCTGCCTGAGAAAGAGAGACTTTTATGCAGTTTTTGGCATTTACAAATCCTTTGTGAAAAGGTCAGCCTGTACTTGGAATCTTATTAATACAGAAGAATGGCCCAGAAAATGTCATGTCTTTTTACCATGATATTTACACAGAAAGGAGTGACTCAGCATGCGAAGCTTCTCAGGCAGGATGGCATTAACGAGGCCAGAGACTGCAGTCATGCTGCAGGGATAAGTGGTTTTGGCAGCCCGCTGCTGAGCAGGGGGGCTCCCAGCGCCGTGAGGCGATGATCCCGTCACTGTCACCGTGGGACAAGGAGACGGTCAGGGGTGACAAGGGTGCTGCTGGCCGGGGGTCTGGGGGACCTGCCAAAGTCCCCCCAGCCGGCCCTGCCACGAGCAGAGCAGCAGCCGGGCGCCAGGGCCTGGTGCGGGGCAGGTGGGGTGGCCAGCGCGAGGACCCGGGACAGCTCGGAGACCCACAGCGCGACCTGCCAGTGCGCCCAGTGCTGGGGGGGGTG